>JAUELK010220788.1:0-10182 GCA_031471215.1 Gastropteron pacificum | reverse complement strand
CACTAGATCTAGACCTACGACCGCCTTCACATACACTAGATCTAGACCTACGACCGCCTTTACATACACTAGATCTAGACCTACGACCGCCTTCACATACACTAGATCTAGACCTACGACCGCCTTTACATACACTAGATCTAGACCTACGACCGCCTTCACATACACTAGATCTAGACCTACGACCGCCTTTACATACACTAGATCTACGACCGCCTTTACATACACTACCTAGATCTGCGACCGCCTTTACATACACTAGATCTACGACCGCCTTTACATACACTAGATCTACGACCGCCTTTACATACACTAGATCTATATCTGCGACCGCATTTACATACATTAGATCTATATCTGCGACCGCCTTCACATTCACTAGATCTAAATCTACGACCGCCTTTACATACACTAGATATAGATCTACGACCGCCTTTAGTTTTGCTGTGACTCTGGTCAGGTCTTGTTTGTAAATCATCATTGATCGTTAGCCCAGTCACTGATGCCTTCATGGATTACCTCTATAGATCTGATGTGTGACAGAGTCGTTTTGCAATCATTGGCAAAACACGCCAGCTTCTCCGTGTTCTGTCGTAAAGGCATCACAACTGACCTCCTTACTCCATCTTTCATCCTTTCCTGTTGTCCATGATCATTTTCTTCGTTCAATGAGATACTCGTTGCTGTTGGCAACACTATTTCAAAAAGTGTCTTCCATAAATTCTATTCAGATTGTATGATATCCCAACAGTGTAGCCATGTAAGCTCAAAACACATCCGTGTTTCGCAAGCATGAGCGTGAGTGTGCTAGTATTGGAGATGGGGGAAAACACGCACATTACTGTTTTCAGCGTTCACAGTAGTGATCGACCTTTTTGCCTGAAATGATTGTACGTGGGTGTATTGTATCCAGATGTGGATTGACTATTTTGATCTTATAAAATCTTTGTCGTGGCATTGCTTCATTCTTGACCAAGAAGATTTTACGAAGGAATTACATCGGCAGCCCTTGTTGGGAACGACAATTAATCTCTCCTTCATCTGCCTGGCGGCTGTTTAGCGACCGCGTCCACTTGCCATTGAATTGAGACGGCTAATTGCCTCACTTTACTGCATCCCCTGAAAGGTTGTGTCTTGTTGGAGTCTGACATGGCGTCCTTCTTTGTTGATGTATTGGTGGAGGGCCTCTTCTCACTGCGTCAACATCCGTCTCAATAGGATTCTCGCCGGCGAGATTGGAACAACTAATCTAGGGACCGTGTGAACTGAACGTACCCTCCAGTCCATCTACCCCTGGGCCGTGCGCTGGCTGAGTGGTTAACACGTTTAAGGTTCAAATCCCTCCTCAGGCATTTTGGACATGGTTCGTGTGGTAGTTTATACAGCTGTCGGAGGCGGTCGTTAAGACATTTAGGCCCCACCTTTTTACGTTATCGTATTGTGTCTCTAGGGCTGCAAAGCTTTTTTTTTTAAAAAGAAGAAGAAAAGAAGCATTCATATGACACAACTAGGTATTGTCTGAACTGAATGCACACCCTCTAGCCCAACGGCCATAGAGAGGGTAGTCCATGGTGGTCGTCCATGTGTGTACGAGCACACAGCTGATGATGTCCACCAGTGGCCGTGTTGACACGCCATCGATCCACACTGTGGTGCGGGCACATCCTCTACCCAGTCACTGACCATGGGATCATAGACACGAGAACTCCGCCTTTAGACGTCTGGTGGCACCGACCACACTACACGTACCACTACTAGGCCAGCGTTTACTTCGTTTGCTGTGTTCCGTTTTCCCACTTCGTTTGCTGTGTTCCGTTTTCCCTCCCTATGAGAGTAGACCACATGGACAATAACAAAGTACGTGTTTTATTTGTAGCCTCGAAAAATGTCACTTACGTCATTTGTTTTGCTTAAGACCAGCTCGGTAATTTCTTGCTTTCACTTCATTCTCCTCTCAAAGGAACTAAAGCCGGGTCTTCAAGATGCAAAACAACCGCAGGTATCGGATTCCTTGTTGTTTGGCAAGCAGAAAGTGGGATGTTTTATCTTCTGATACAACAGGTATTTTTGTTAACTCAATTTGCTGAGCAGTGATAAGGAAGCTCTATCCACGTACTTGCGTTTGATGCTCCTGCTCAGAGCTTCATTGTGTCGTGGAGCCCCCAGTGATAACCTCTGCTATCTCCATCTCTCTGTGTTGTTCATGCATGTTAGTGATAGCTGTGATTAGAGCTCTGCCCACGCCTGGAATTCAGGTATTTACCCTGGAAAGATTAGCAGTTATCGTTTAAAAACCAACGTAAACCGATCATCTTTCTGAGATTATGAAAAGCTGATATGTAATTACTGTAATCGCATTAAGAGATGTTCTCCTTACTCTCCCAGGCAGAGAGTTGACATTTGGGATTTCAATGAGTCGTCTTTTGTTTACCCGGTCATTGTGTTCGACCAAGATCTAGTTAAATGATGAAAGTGCATTTCTTTAGTTTTAGTTCGCCACGTTATGCCCTGCTGGAAAGGTTTGTTTTGATTCGAGACCATCCCAAGTTGCTAATGCTAGACCATTAAAAATAGTTTAAAATTGCAATGTTTGCAGCCTTTTCGTCTCATACAATGGGTATTTGATACTAATGTGACTTCCTTTTTATGTCCATGCATTGGATTTTCTTCCAATATTGAAATCCAAACATACTGCGTAAGAAATTGTTGTTTGTTTGTTTGCTTTTTAAAACAAGGATTAGCGAATTACTAATTCACAAATAGGTAAAAAGTCGGCCTTAACCATAGGTTGGATTACTGAAGCAAAAGAAAGTTTTTTCCTGACATTACCCAGTGGTCGGCGAGATCCAGATTGAGAGCTGGTGATGTCATTAAGATAGTTTTGTCTACCTGATCTTGAGTCGAACTTTGTGATGTGAACGGGGTGATCGGATGTCTTCTGTCACGGCTCCATGTCGTCTGGGCTTTGGGGATTTAAATTTAAGAGAGCGAATCAAAATGTCATCGGACATCCACACCGCATCGATGACCATTTTAGCATCGCTCTGGGCCACGGCTGGAAATGTAACCCACATGTCCCTATCATAGTTTTCTTATTAACCTTTGTAAATTATTTTTGAATGTCTCGGTTGTTGTTTTTTTTTAATTAATTTTTTTTTTTTTTTTTTATCGATTGTGGCACTTTTGTGTGGTACATATCGTATTGTTGAATTCGATGAACGTCTTACTGTTTAAAAACATGTTTGCTAATGTTGAAATACATTATACATTATCACTATTCAAAAGAGACGAACAGCATCAATTTAAATGGCATTCTGGACATGGGCCGATGGGCAATTTGTATGGCTATCCAGCCCCATCCTATAGAAGACGGACGCTAACACGTAGTTCCCATGAACTCCATGTGATTGTATTGAGGGGTGTAAGACTCCCAACTGCAGACCATAGTCTCATAGCTAGCCACGGAGCCTTGTGGCTGTATTCGTGATCTGTGCACGGTCTACCTAGATCCCGGCTGTACCGTGTCAGTCCAGTTATTGATCGGATGCCGCAGTTCCCCGTGGGGGTGTCATGTGGTACGAGCTTTATTCTAGACTATTCGTTTAGCATCCGCTCGGATCACCACAATAGTTTTTGATATCGACCCGATTTCATTCTTCTCCACCCCCCTCCCTCCCTCTTTAAAAAAATGTACACACACTGCAGAGACACGTAATGCTCTCCACCGTGTCCGATTTTGCTAACGACTGCATCGAACGATTGCATGAACAAGTGGTCATTTTAAGGCTCTCCAGTCCCTGTCGGACCACTTTAATAAGAGTAGATAGTTAATTTGTGTGTGTGTGTGTGTGTGTGTGTGTGAGAGAGAGAGAGAGAGAGAGAGAGAGAGAGAGAGAGAGAGCGGGAGCGGGAGAGGGAGAGAGAGAGTGGTGTGTGTGTGTGAGAGAGAGAGACAGACAGAAAGTGAGAGAGAGAGAGAGAGACAGACAGAGAGAGAGAGAGAGAGAGTGAGAATGTGTGTGTGCCATGTATGTAGGTCCTCTACCACTGCTGTGGACGCCACTGGCGGGCATTGGTAGCTCACTATCGATCATAGCACATATTCTCAGAGAGGTCCATAAACAGTTCGTCTCTTCTCTTTCTATCTTTTGTACATCGGGTTGACGAAACTATTGCACAGAGCTCAGCATGCGAACTACGTCTTGTCAGTCGTCTGACACTATGGTTTTGTAATGGAGGCTTACAACATTGAGTACCAGCGATTCGGGGAATGTAGGACTGCGAGGTTTGATCTCTCAAAAGGATATACAGAGTACTATATTATCATTCCGTACCATCCACCGTGCCTGACAAAGTGTTATCTAGATCCCATACATTGCCCATGTCTTAGACGCAACATTTTTGTTTATTATTGTTACATACATATATCTATGCAGTACTGTAAAGTAGTAGTAGACTTTATGTAGTTTAACTCGTTTCTCTCTTTCCATTTCAGATTTCCATACAGCAGTGACCCAAGAGACGTTGAGCTGGTGAGATCCATCAGGTCCCTACGATCCATGGGTTGATAGTACCGTCACTTAGATTACTTCACTACTTCACTTGGTTGCTGTGGTTCTCTCCCCTCCTAGTGAGGTGAAAATCAGCCACGGGGCTGCCCTCCCTAGTCACACTCCACCATGGGGAAACTACAGGAGAGCGGCAAAGGCGTCAAAAGAGAAGTAGTGAGCGCCTCAGCCAATCTAGAGATTATCAGCCAAGAGAGTTTCGTCAAGCGTTTGGAGGGTATGAGCTCGGCCTGCGCCAACTGCCAAAGAGAAAGAAATCGCAAGAGCCATCACCAGCCGCAGCAGTCGCAGAACTCACACCACTACCGCCGGGAGAAGCCCGCTAGCTCCACGGCAAACAGCCAGATTAGTGGCAGCCGTAAGGGCAAACTGGGCCGCTGTAAGCAGCAGCCATCGAAATCCAATACTCCGATTGTAATCCATCTGAAGGACACACTTCGTTCATCCTCGTCCTCGCAGGCTGGTAGCAAGCTTCGACAGTCCAGCCTGGACGGCGACTCTGACGTGTCCACGCGGTCCACGGACGAGGAGCCGTGTCTGCCTAGTTCGGGCAGTGTCAGGCGACGTCCTCACCACCAGAGTGCCTCCACGGGTAGCCACCACCATCCGTTCTCTGTGTACAGAGACGTCGCCTCCATCCCAGAATTCGTGCCACAATACAGCCACCACGGCAACATCAGCCACCATTTCCACCAGGCCTGGCCCCAGGCCATCTACCACCACCACGCGCCTAGTGTAGTAGAGCCATCGTTCCTCCAGCAGCAGCATGCACACAGATCTCCATACCACCAGTTCCATTCCACTCTGCAGCGGGCCAAAGACAAGTCGCGGAACAATCTCACAGCCTTGATCTCCGTCATCGAGAAGTCGAACCGAAAAGACGATAAAGACATCGAACTGAACCTGAGTAAAAACTCTAGCAGTGTGGACGGAAAACCTTTCAACGTGCTCAACAACACGACCAACAACGTCATCATGGACTCTGTTGTGGCTGGAGATTCCAAGTCACTGAAGCGACTCAACATCACAGAGTGTGAGAACGTTGAGCTCATCTGCAACGACCTGACGACCGGCTCAGCAGACGACGGGCACCAGCAGCAAGCTCAGGGTGAGAGCAGCAGCAGTACAGACGGCGAGTCTGATGCCAGTGACAAAGCCTCTGTGGCCTCCACCTCGGACACCATGTCTGACGACGTCGGAGAGCCGCACGTGCTGGACGAGATCAAAGGTCACGAGTTCACACCGGACGAGCTCGACCAACTGGCTGAGTACACGACAGGTGTGCCACTGATCCGCTACAACTGCCCACCCTCGCAGTGTCCCGAGTGTGTCAACTCATGGTACACCTACCAGTACTTTCAGAACTCTGACTGTGACATGTACATGTCCAGCCGACCCACGCCTCACCAGTATCATCCCCGCCGGCAGCAGCCTCAGCACCAGAGGAGGTCCGCCATACAAGATGTCGGCAAGGACAAGGCAACATCCTCCCCCAGGACCTCCCTGTCTTCAGACTCGGACCTGTCCTCAGACGTGGATGAAGCCTCCTCCTCGAGCTCGCTTTCCTCACAAAGCTCGTCTTCACTCTCCTCATCCTCCTCCTCCTCCTCCTCCCACAAGGCGGCCACGGCATCCGTGCATTCCGCCAAGGTGGTCCATCCACCCAACAAGTCTGGCTCAAAGTCGGATGCAGGTCCGGGCGGGTCGAGGCGTACAGCGATGCCGTCACATGTGAAACGTGCCACAGCTAGCTGGAAGAGTGGTCGCCAGTTGTGGGACATTGACGTGAGTGGCGCCAAGCGGCAGCGCCAGAGGCACCACCGGGACGATGTCCTTGCCAACTCTGTGTACATGGACCTCACCGGGCTGGACGTCACCTTCACAGTCGTCTATCACAGCGAAATGCCACCCGCCTGGAGGTGCCCCCCGCCCGCTGCACCCACCACCTTCTCGCCCGCCTTCCCCGCACCTTCGCCTTCGTTCTTCAACTGGCCCTTCAGGTTCAACAATAACATGGTGAATCCACACAAAATAGATCCATTTTCCGCTCAAGATTTTAAGAAATGTAAGTACACATTCCCTTGCTCTGTCTGTTCTTTGCGCATTCCCTTGCTCTGTCTGTTCTTTACGCATTGTTCAATATTACTTTTACATTTTACAACTCGGTTTCAATGAATTATAAAGGAACGAAACAAGCAAAAGCAAACACACAAACACTGAGTACAACGATCAACCATGTGGGAGTGAGTGGGTGATATATTGTGTCTAGGAGCTCGAGACAATTGCCACGATCAGATTGAAATCGGTCTGAGCCATTTTAAAATGGTTTGCAACTGTCAGGAAAGAGGAAGTAAGAAAAATGTCGGCCTAGTGTCCCAGCAGCCTAGTTGACTGGGGCTGCCCTAGTAAATCTGAAAGGCAAGCTGCCGCATGTCTGCGTTTAGACGGACAGACAGGCAGACGACCCAGGGTATCCCAAACTCCATAACCCGCAGACACTGTAATCTCATACGTTTTACATTTCACTGATATTATACTGGGATTCGAATAACTGCCTTGTTCTTTCTGTCTAAACTGCCTCCATCTTTGTTTAAATTTTTTTTAAAGCCCCCCTTATAGTATAGCATCACCCAGTTGTATCATTTCGTGTTTTACTGAAGAATTATCAAACGTGATCCCCCGACGTTCATTGATGGGTTTTTACATCTTATTTGAAGTCAATGGTCATATTCCAAGCACTCACTTTGTTTTATCCTCCTCTTTAAGCCAGCTACCAACAGAGCACTACTTTACCAACGTTCTCTCTAGGCCTATATATATTACTTGAAAGCATGTTCTGTACGCTATGTATTTTTCTTTGTTTTCGATTTACCATGACGCAACACTAGCCGCCTCCCCCCCCCCCCCCCCCGTTATATATTGTTTATGTTTCTCTTTCTCTGGCGGTCAGTGACCGTTGTTCACCGGTCCAGGGAGCCTATAGTAGGGCTATGCATTAGTACATAATGAATGAGGGATGTTGAAAGTGCGATGAACTCTGGTTGGTGGTTTTTCCAAACCAATTTGGCTATTTCCGAGCACATATTATTTATGTCTAATGCCCTGAGCTTGTTACCACTGCAATGCCACGTTTCCTCCGGAAGGTTATATTTGGGAGACATCTCATCATCCATGTAGCCTACACACAACAAAGAAGCTGACCTGTTGCAATGCAATAAGTACATAATGTACTGACCATCTGGCAGATTTAAGCCAGGCAGCGAGACAGTCTTTTGTTACTGAGGTACATTCAGTTGTTTTTTGGGGGACATGCGATAAAATACTTGCGCTTTTTTCATCATACGTTTGTGGTTTCCAAGGATCCATACATATTTTCCGTTTTTTTAAACGAAGAAGTTAAAGAGAGGCTAAGGCTTTTCCTGTGGTAGAGAAATATGGAATAACACCACAGACCCTACGTTCAGACAGGACTCTTTTTTTACAAAGAGAAAGAGAGCACTGTCCATTCGCATGGTCTCTGCTAACACTACAGACACCCTGTAATGTAATGTGTCTGTGTACTACATTAAGTTCCTGTATGTTACCCATCACTACAATGTATCTATGGTGTTACCACTCCGGGCAGAAAGTCTCGTTATGCCATTAACACATATGTGTCGACTTACCCTGTCACAAAACTCTCTTTGTGGGACGACTGACCCAAATTCAAAATCGTATTCATGGGGCACCTTATTATAATACAATATAATAATACATAATGAGGTGCCACATGAATGCGGACTTTGGAACTGGGTCCCCTCACCCCAGTACAGAATAGGCCTATTATGTATCAGCGTTGACTGTATATAACTTGAAACCCTCCGATGTACGCCCTATAACCTCTGCTAGAACATCCCGTGAACGCATGCGTGTCGTCAGGGTCACAACGTTTGTGTAGGTCTACTCTACTAGCCTCTATACGTAATTTTGTTTTCATCTCGGTGTCTCTCATACATGTCGTAGGTTGACACGTCAAAGACCCACATAACATCTAATAGGTTAATGATTTAATAAGTTATGAGCATTCCTCCAATGTACACTCTACAACCTCTGCTAGAACATCCCGTGAACGCAGGCGTTTTTGTAGGTCTACTCTACTAGCCTCTATACGTAATTTTGTTTTCATCTCGGTGTCTCTAATACATGTCGTAGGCTGACACGTCAAAGACCTACATAACATCATATAGGTTAATGATTTAATCAGTTAAGAGCTTTCCAATAAAGCAGAACGCCGTGTCAGTTTGTAGATCTGTACCGCGGTGGGGCACAAAGGAGATCTGAAAGCTTTACAGTTGCTGTAACAAGATAGCTTGACCTTTTTCTCTATCCTTCCATGACGTACTCGTATCATTTCCTTTTTGGCTTTGCCTCTTGACAAAATCTATTGTCAAAGCTGACGTTTACAATAAATAAATGTCGTGTTTGGTCCAGAGGGGTCCTGTGACAATTGCGTAGCAAATGGGCCTTTTTCCAAGGCCCCCCAGTTCCGGGTTGCAGAGCATGGCTGCCATGGCTTTAACTCCTATTTAGTTCCTGATCGAAACAACAGCAACAACTAGTGAGTCTCAGAATCGCAACAAACATTGTAAGTCTAAGTCTGTGAAGTTTTTGCACAGAACTTAAAATACTGCATGTAAACAGTCCTCCCGGATCACAACATTAACAAAAAAGGACACTTTCCAGAAACTGTGCCGCCGTTCTTGCTCTTTCACTACATGGTGCCTTTAAAAAAAACACAAATTCGGTTACATAAAATAGGAAGGTGTACAGAAGCGTAAAAGACAGAAAAGAACAACGTCTCTCCGGTGGGACGTAAACTGGGGTAATCCCGACACATGGCATTATGATCACTTGGCTACGATGTGGCACGTAGATCTAGTAGAGAGTAGAGAGACACCTGAACGTAGGGGACCGAGGTAGCACAGGGGACAAAGCACAGACAAAGCAGGCCCTGTGTTTTGACTGGCCATCCGGGGCATACCTAGGACAGGTCATGACCCCGCTACAAGCCGGGATCACTTTACACGGAAGACGTCCGCGCCTTTCTTTCTTTCTTTTTTTCTCTTTCTTTTTCTCTTTTTCTCTCTTTTTCTCTCTTTTTCTTTCTTTCTATCTTTTTTTTTCTTTCTCTCTTTTTTTTTCTTTCTTTCTTTCTATCTTTTTTTTCTCTCTTTCTTTCTTTTTTTTTTTTCTTTCTTTCCCTTTTTTTTCTTTCTTTCTCGCCATTACTTGTCTGTTCTTTTTTTTGCTTCTCTTTTCTCTTTCTCTTCATTTCTTTTCATTCCATTTTGCTGTCATTGCATTTTGCTTTCATCCCTTCCTCATTCGTTGTCCATTTTGTTCTGTCCATTATCGTACTCCGAGACCGTCTGTACCAAACGCCTGAGTGGAGGCGGATAAAAACACACTTGGTATAATTATTCCATAAATCATGCCACAATAGTTATAATTGTGGTGCTATTTGTAAACAACGTCCATTAAAACACAATTACCAGAGACGAGAGAGAGAGAGAGAGAGAGAGAGAGAGAGAGAGAAAGAGAGAGAGAGAGAGAGAGAGAGAGAGAGAGAGAGAGA
>JAUELK010220777.1:0-10182 GCA_031471215.1 Gastropteron pacificum | reverse complement strand
CGCATCCATTTTGGTGCAGTATTAACGGAGAAGATCTGGCTTTAAGTTCAAAAGTTTGCCTCTTCTTTATATAGATTGATGTCAGTCTTACTTTCTTAGGGTTGGCAAATCATGTTTTTTTTTTCTTAGTTTGTTTTTCTTTCTCATTTTTTTTCTTTCTTGTTTTGTTTTCTCATTATGCACACTGGCTTGCCTTTTAAATGTATGTAACTAAATGCATTGTTTCAAAAAACAGGCACGGACAAAAGTGAAGGTATGACTGCTCTGGCAGTAAGCCCCAACAGGCGTTATGTAGCCATTGCAGAGAAGGGTGAAAAACCCACCATCACCGTCTATGACCTGCACTCTCTGCGCAAGAAGAAGGTCTTGAGTTCTCCAGAAGTTTTGTCTGGAGAGTACATTAGTCTGGCATTTTCCCCGGACTCAAAGTACCTCGTTGCTCAAGGGGGAAAACCTGACTGGACTCTGTTGTACTGGACATGGGAAAAGTCCAAAGTGATGGCCACTACCAAGACATCAAACCCTCAGAACCCAAACTCTGAGGTCTATCAGGTGTGTAGTTTAGTGATAATAATAATAACTGGTTATTTGTACCGCGCACTTACCCCACACAGTGGGCTCAAGGCGTACATTTGTTTGTATGTAGTCTTTTTGAGCAGTGTTAAATGATAGAATACTGTGTCTTTAGAGAAAAGATCATGGGTTTTGTAGTTGTACATTATGAAACTATTTATTACGAAGAATACATTGTAATTATGTATGTTGCAAAAAGAAGCTTATATTTGGTCAACATAAATAAATGTTCTTTTCAAAACTCTTTCTAGGTAAGTTTCAAC
Source organism: Gastropteron pacificum (assembly GCA_031471215.1). Lineage (NCBI taxonomy): Eukaryota > Metazoa > Mollusca > Gastropoda > Cephalaspidea > Gastropteridae > Gastropteron > Gastropteron pacificum. The sequence continues at coordinate 9,346 of JAUELK010220777.1, read as the reverse complement.
CCTCAAGACAACACGCAGCTGTGTGTGATTGGCAACACAGTGTTTCGGCACTTCCGCTACAGTGAGGGCAACTTGAAGCCTTTCAACTTCCAGAAGATGGAACCACAGAATTACCTGTGCCACACCTGGGTGTCTGAAGAGAGGATCATTGTTGGTACTGATAATGGGAGGCTGCTGTTGTTTGAAGCTGGTGAGGTGAAGAATGAATTCAACCTCACTACCAACAATGAAAAGTAAGTTTTTTTTCCCATCTCATTTTCCTATCTTCTTATTCTTAATTTGTATGATCTTATTTATAGAAAGTTTTGCCTTTTGACTTATGTTTTCATCAGAAAGGGGAGTGGTATCACTATCACAATGAAATATAGAAATTTGTCCGGAATTTAGATAGAATATACACACAAGGAAAAATGCCATTCAAATATTACACAATTATATACTTTGTTATGTAATTATCAGAGAACAGTTTTACTCCTCCCATGGTATTGTTCCAGTTTAGACACAATTTAACTCATTGTGGTATTACAATTTTCCATTTCCTTTTTCTCCAGCAAAGTGGCTCCTGAAGAAGGTTCGACCGTCAATGCAAACCAGGTCACTTCTCTTGTGTCCTACTCTAAAGGATTTGCATGCGCATTTGGACTTGGAACAGTTTACCTCTTTGAAAAAACTGATGACAAGGATTTCTTCAAGAAAGCCAGAGAAATAAGGGTAAGTCAACAATATGGTATCCATTAAACATGGTCATGGAATACAATAGAAGGGTAGAAAAACACCTTTCTTTGTTTAAACTTACACTGAAACATTGTTTTCCTGATTACAAAAATCGAAGGTAATGAGATGAAATGTCAAGTAATAATAATAATAGGAGGTCATTTCTTCCAACAGCAATACGCATTTCATGAACCTTGTCATATTTCTTTTCACCCCATGCTATTGTCTATGCTATTCACATACCTATACTGTGTGTTGAAGAGTGAGTGAATGAGAGAGAGAGATGTGTCTCACCATGGTTGTTTTGTTTGTGAATGTATTCAGAACATTGTGAAAACAATTTACCCTCATCTTATCTTATCTTATCTCATCTTAACTCACATGGGTTCAATGTTCATTCTCAATCAGATTCCCCCTGACAGCTGCAACAGCCAAGATCCGACTCTGGCTCAGCAACAGATGATTCGCTGTCTCACTGTCAGCCCCTCGGAGGAAACTTTGGTGGCCAGCACAGATCAAGCCCAGCTGTTTTACCTTACACTCTCCAGCGCTGATCTGAGCAAGGTTTGTTTTACACTTTATTTATCCATTGTTGTTTTTTTCTTTCTTTTAATACATTGGATTTTCTTATGTACCCTATTGCATTAAGCCATTGTTGTGTTTTCATATGTAGTCTATCATCTTGTTCTGTGAAGTGACAAAGAGATTCTGTATCCATGACTATCAAACATACGGTATTACTAATTGCATTTTTTGTCACCTGAAGATTTTAAGACATTTATTTCAATGAGATGAGATGTCTGCCTGACAAATCCGCTTCCAGAAAAGAAATATTGACCAAAGGTTATACAGACCAATTTGCGAGTGAATAGTCATGTAAGACACATTTATGTTATAGTAGATGAAATGCTAAGTTATGTTTTTGTCTTTGTTTTGTTTGGTTTCCAGGGTGACCAGGCTCATTTTGAAGTCTTGTCCCAAGTCTTCCACAATGCTGCAATCTCAGGATTGGATGTTTGCATTAGGAAGCCTCTTATTGCAACATGTTCTCTTGACCGCTCAGTGCGTGTGTGGAACTATGAAACTTGGTGAGAGGCAATTTTCTTTTACAAGAAATTACAAAAATACACTTGGTGTATTAGGATTTGTATGTACTTTTACACACAATTAAGTTATGAACATGTTGACTCATTGAATTTCATTTATTCCATCTTCTCATAATGTCCTTTTCCCATTTAGTCACTGAAAGTTTTTAGTGCAGAACATGACATTGAACAGTGAGCATTATGTTTTTGTTTTCACAAATATTGAAGCTTACAGAAACTTGTTTTTTAAGGGGAGAGAAAGAAGGAAAATGTTCATCTTGTGTTTAAAGAGTATCTAATTTCTTAAACAGACTTTGGTGTTGCCAATGTCATGAGGAAATAGATCTACATTAAAGACTATATGGGTAAAGTGTTCTGAAATTGATTAATGATTTTCAGCAACTTGGAGCTGTACAAAGTGTTTGCTGAGGAGGCCTACAGCATTGCTTTGCACCCCTCTGGACTGTACATTCTAGTGGGCTTCAGCGATAAACTTCGGCTGATGAACCTGCTTATTGATGACATCAGAACCTTCAAAGAGTTCACTGTCAGAGGCTGCCGTGAGGTGGGTCCTACTTCTTGACACATTAATGTGACGGATTAGTTCAGTCGGTAGCGTGCCGGACTCTGGATCCAACAATCTCGTCTTCGAGCCCCGACTGGGGCAAGTTCCGTAAACCCTTGAGAAAGGTTTTTTACCACCATTTCCTCACCCCACCCAGGTGTAAAAGGGGTACCCGACTGTAGGCATGTTTCTGCGCCTCACAGGCTGCCTGTTCTTGTGTTCAATGTTTGTAATGTGTTATGTGTTGTATGCATTAGTAGCCTGTCGGGGGAGTAATAGATGTAAAGCGCTTTGAGCTCTCCAGAGGAAAAGCGCTATATAAATGCCATCTTTACTTCTTGACACATTGATGTGTACCAGAGATAAGCACAGTGGTGGAGCACTTGCTTTCTTGTTAAAGAGAAAGAAAATGTATTTTTGTTCTTATTGTGTAAACTGTGACATGTTACTTTCTTTTGTTTATCAGGAAAGGTAGTCAATAAATGATGAATAAATGAATTACTCTGAGTGAAAGCAAGTTTCAGTATGGCAGATCTTGAAGGTTCATAAGACAGTTATGTAACATGAACTCTACATGGTATCATAGACTTTTCAAAACTGAACAGTATGATTTACTGAATTCATAATGATAAGTGATACATTAGAAAGTTGTCCTGAGAAAGTGTGTATTAAATTGCCTTTATTATCAATACCTCATTGTAATGCGCACTCTTTTTCTATCTATGTGTCTATTGCAGTGTGCCTTCAGTAATGGTGGACATTTGTTTGCTTCTGTCATGGGTAATGTAATCCAACTGTACTCCTGCACCACATTTGAGAACATCAGCAACCTGAAGGGCCACAATGGGTAAGGAATAAATAATTCTGTATTCCAGCGCTTTGAGCCTTCTTTGGGAAAAGCGCTGTATAAATACACTTTACTATTATTATTATTATGTACATTATATTTTCACTCAAGTGTAACAAAAGCAATTCAAAATTTTGTAATCAACAACTAAGTAGTAGTATGAATTTAAAGGAGAGAAAGAAAGAAAAAAGGAGATTAGAAAGAAACATTCGTGTATACCACATGTGTCAGCAAATTAGCAAGTATACTTGAATTGAAAAAACAATGCCCATTTTTTCTTTCAAATAATCACATATCCTTTCTTCTATGTCATTTCCATTATTCTGACATTTTTTTTATTACAAAAAATGAACTCTAAGATCATCAGCTGATTTTATCACTACAATGCAATGAAAACACTTTGTTTTAATTGTGTCAAACAGTAAAGTGCGCTCTGTTGTGTGGAGCGCTGATGACAGCAAACTCATCTCTTGCGGTGTGGACGGTGCGGTCTATGAATGGGACACCTTCACAGGCAAGCGTACCAGTGAGAGTGTCTTGAAGACTTGCAGCTACACCGGAGTTACAGTTACCCCTGATGGGAAGACTACCTTTGCTGCTGGCTCAGATAAAACATTGAAAGAAATTGCTGATTCACAGGTAGGCCTAAGAGTTTGTGATAAAAGTTTTGTTGCTTTGTTTTCAAAGTGAATACTTTCAAAAAAATCATTTTTTTACTTGATATATCAGTGAGATCATCAATTTTCCAACTGTCTTTGGTTTTTCTATTTCTTTTTTTTCTTTCTTTTTTTTTTTGCATTTGGGTGTGAAGACCAACAATTCTTGTTTAACCAAAGATTTATTTGTTTTGACCACAGCATTCAATCAACAGCAGAATTTACCATTCAAGTAGTTATTCAGGACATGGTCAAATGTTGGACTCTACTGAACTTTGAACTGTTTTGACAGATCCTGCGAGAGGTTGGAGCCGGAGAAATGACCTTGACCTCTGTGGCTTTGAGTCATTCCGGCCGCATGCTGTTCGCGGGAACTATGAAAGGCACCCTGTGGTCCCTCAAGTATCCCCTGGCTGTGCCAGGAGACTGGACTGAACACCAAGGACACGGAGCTCAAATTGTCAAAGCAAGTTTTTTTGTTGTAGTTCAGAAGAAATGACCTCTATATTACATGACGTAACTGTTTATTGTGTATCGACATAGTACATTTCGACAGGGAATGTATAATCTAATCTGAACAATAGATCACATCTAACTTACCTTTATTAATCAGCCTTTAAGATGTATTGTGGACATAAAGAGAAAGAGACATCAACTCTTTACCCCTAGTAATAGCATCCAAACTAGGTTAATGAGATAAAGGCTATTCAAATTTAAAGTACCATGCAAGTGAAGATGGCCATTGAACATTAGCCACAATGAGAACAGAAAAAGCAAGTACTCAAAACTAGACTTGTGGTGTTATGCGCTCAGAACCGACTGTATAAATGATCTTTATTATTTGGATTTGAGAGTATTTTCTTATCCACCACCAGGTGTACTCTTGGAAAGGGTACTTTGTCACGACTTTCTCACCTCACCCAGATGTAAAATGGGTACCCGACTATAGACAGTGAAAGATCTTGTCAGAATGTTGGTATGAGTGCCGGGCGCCGTCAGCACAACATGCCGACCAGGCAGCACTACCAGTATGCCTCCCAGAAGGTTGAGACGGCTTTGGAATGAAACAGGTCTGTCGGGGTAATAATATGCTGTAAAGTGCTTTTGGCCCACTGTAGGGATAAAGCGCTATATAAGTGATGTTATTATTATTATTATTATAATTTGTTATGATGCTTTCAGATGAAGATCACCTATGACGATCAGTTCCTGGTAAGCATTGCAGAAGACGCCTCCATCATCTTGTGGAAGATTCAAGACAAGGAGGGCCGAGGCCTGAAGCGTGACAAGGAAGTGGGGTGGGCAGAGGAGATTCTCATCACAAAGAGTGACCTTGAGGAAAAGGTAACACTTGATTGAGCCTTTGAGATAAGATAAGAAAGGATAGATAAGATAAGCTAAGATACAAATAGGGCAGATAAGAGAAGATGATATATAATCCTATTGAGGTTAACCTGAAATGAATCGTCCACTTATTGAAAGAACCTTTGCACCCTTAACAAGCTTACACTTATCAAGCAAAGATCAATTCTGAATGACAACAACAACAATAAGTAAAGAAATACTAATGTTCACAGATCTCTTTTGATTTGTATGCATGAAACCTTTTTCAAATTATTATCAAGGTCGTAGATTTGTCTATAATGAGAAAGTCAAACATTCACTAACCACTGAGTGTCATCAATTAATTGTATTGTTTTCTTGTTAATTCTGCCTTTGCAGTCTTTTGTAAACTCACCTTGATAGCATGTGATGCTACTGATGTAATACAACACTGATTATGATCAATCAATTAATTTTTGTTTCCTTCTTCCCAGAACTCAACCGTGTCGGATTTGAATTCTAGAGTGGAAGAGCTGAAGATGGAGAATGAATACCAGCTCAGGCTCAAGGACATGACTTACAATGAAAAAATGAAAGAGCTCACCGAGAAGTTCATTCAGGAAATGGAGTCTTTGAAAACCAAGAATCAAGTGAGTAAAACTCTTTCTTATCTCACTACTATCTTAATGCAATCCTGTATTTAATCTGCAGTCTCAAATTACCAAAGAGATTTTTAGAAATAATCTAGTCTCGAAAGTAAATCTCATTCTCAGAGCCTTTTAAGTACAAACCAGTGGATGTTAAGTACAGAAAGCTTGCTGTAGAGTAGGAACATGCTATTGTCAATTTTCGTCATAAAGCATCTCAAATCTATCGATATTGATTGTCAATTTGTCTGGTAGGTTCTTAAAACGGACAAAGACAAGGAGGAGTCCAAACATGAAGAGGAGATGGCAGAGCTGATGGACAAGCATGCAAAGGAACTTCAAGATTTAGGTAAGCTCTTGGCTTTGTTTTAAATGTTGTCTTTCACTGTATTGAGTTGTTAGGCTTACATTCTTTAGGGCAGCAATTGTTAATAAAAAATCATTTATTACATTTCTTGCTCGCATTTCCAGATGTAAAACATATGCTCAATGCGCATTACATAATAAGACAATACAAATCACAGGGAAATGTGAAAGGCAAGATACAGCCAATAAAATACACACTCCCACACATATGTTATGATGGAGTAACCCATAACCGTTAAAATGGGAACAAAATTCAGAGCCAAAAATAACCCAAAAGGAGCCAAAGTGTTAGACCTACTTTCTTCCTCATGTCAAGTGTAGCTGGTGGCCCTGGACAGGCTAATAAACACTTAACAATAACAATATCCAATTTATAGAGCGCTTTTTCTATTTGAGCTCAAAGCGCTTTACAGCATATTGTTACCCCGACAGACCTGTTTCATTCCAAAACCATCTCAATCTCCTGGGAGGCATACTGGTTGTGCTGCCTGGTCAGTGCATAGCGCCCCCAGTGGGCGCTCATATGCAGAATTTTCTCTGTCATCTGTATATTTTGTTGTTGTTGTCCAACAGAATCGGCCAATAACCAGAAGCTGATGCTTGAATATGAGAAATTCCAGGAGCAACAGGCTAAGATGATGAAGATGCAGGAAGATTACGACCGTCAGCTACAGGAGATGGAAGAGAGCAAGGAACATGCTCTGGAAGAACTTACGGAGTATTATGAGACCAAATTACTCGAAATGACTACGAAACTTGAGCAGGTGAGCTGAACACATGAGTCGTCTTTGGTTTGAAGGTTTGAATGTAGGTTTGATTCATTTTTACTCCTTCTCTCCCCAACCTTAGACTTTCTGGCTCAAGTTTTCGTACATTCTGGATGTTAATCCAACTGCCCCAGCTCATGAAAAGGATGGAAACTGAAAAAAAATTACAGAATTGCTCAGTTCAAACAATCCAATGATGAAAATATAGGGAGAGTTAGAATTTAGATTGATTGACATTTTCTTTCATTCTTTGATTCTATTTTTATATTTTGCATTCCACTTTTATTTTAAAAAAGGGTACAAAAATGTAGAAGAAATGTTTGTAGGGATTATTTCTTTTGGGCTTTAAAAAAACACAACTTGTTCTTGTTTTCTTTTAAAATGCTTATGTGGTCTCAGTGGTCACTTTCTGTTGTCCTAAAATCAAAACTAGTTAAACTTTAAACTACTAATAAATAACTTCAATAAGTCTTTGTTCAGGATCTTTACTTTATTTCAAACAATGACTGAAGACCTGTGGACACAGGAAACAAAGACGTTTGACAATACTGACGAACAGAGACAAAGATACATTATAACAATGATACATATTCTGTCCTCTAACCAACTTTGAAAATCTGCCCACAGAGCAACGATGAGGCTCGCCAACAGAGCCGTGAGTATGAAGAGACGAAGAAGCAGATAGAAGAGGACTCTGACAGAGAGATCTTGGACATCAAGCATCAGTATGAGCGACGACTCCGTGATGAGAAGGAAGCCAACATGAGGCTCAAAGGAGAGACGGGCATCATGAAGAAGAAGGTAAGACATTCTTTGTGATGATGATGATGATGATGGTGATGATGATGATGATGATGATATATGATGATGATGATGATGACGATGATGATGGTGATGATGATTATGATGATGGTGGTGGTGATGATGATATATGATATATGATGGTGATGATGATGATGAAATAAACTTACAAAACATATTTTTGGTAAAGAAAATAGAAGTTGTATTCTTATTACTCTGAAGTAAGGTAGTTGTGGTAAAATGTAACTTTGTGTTCCTGTGTGTTCCATCAGTTCACTAGCCTACAGAAAGAGATAGATCTAACTTTGAGACAGATGAGACAGATGAGATAGATGAGACAGATGAGACAGATGAGATATATGAGATAGATGTAACTTTGTGTCCTTGTGTGCTCCACCAGTTCACTAGCCTACAGAAAGAGATAGATCTAACTTTGAGATAGATGAGACAGATGAGATAGATGTAACTTTGTGTCCCTGTGTGCTCCACCAGTTCACTAGCCTACAGAAAGAGATAGATCTAACTTTGAGATAGATGAGACAGATGAGATAGATGAGATAGAGGTAACTTTGTGTCCCTGTGTGCTCCACCAGTTCACCAGTCTGCAGAAGGAGATAGATGACCACAAGGAGGACATCAAGAAGCTGCAGGCTGAGACGAGCAAACTGAACAATGTCATCCGCAGCTTGGAGAAAGACATCCAAGGTCTCAAGAAAGAGATTCAGGAGAGAGATGACACCATTCAGGATAAGGTAAGGGAGGTTTTGATATGATATCATTTCCGGACGTTGTTAGGCCTTTTGGTCTTTTGTCCGTTTTTGTATTCTCTGCCTTTGTTACTTTTCACTTGGTGAATTAGTCATTGGTTTTGATTCCTACAGTGACATTAGACTTGAGACCAATTACAGTGAGAAATGAAGCGTTTATGGGGTTGTCCTGAGTGTGATGATGTTGTTCCTATATGATAAGATGACAGAACAAAAGATTCACTCATGGCTTCCTGTTCAGTCCTATCCACAAAAATGTTTTTGCATGGAGCTTCAAATAAAAGAAACCTTCTATTTGAAAATGTATAACTTACTTATTGTAGCCTTTCTGTTTTTTAAAAAAAATGTTAATGTTGAATATATTGAATTCAAATACAAGAAAAAAAAACGGATTTTTTCTCACTTTAACCATTTTGTAAAGATAGGTAAAAAGCATCCATTGTTTGAGCTCAAGAAGAGTAATTGGCAAGAACTGATTGTTTCCTTTTCTGTTTTGCTGAACAGGAAAAGCGCATCTATGACCTGAAGAAGAAGAATCAAGAGTTGGAGAAGTTCAAGTTTGTCTTAGACTACAAGATCAAGGAGCTCAAGAAACAGATCGAGCCCAGAGAGATGGACATCAAGAACATGAAAGAGCAGATTCAGGAGGTGAAGCTTTGAGCACTGCAGTGATCTTTCTTTACATGTCTGTTAACTTTTTAATCATCTGTTAATTCGAGGCACCAATCAATATAATAATAATAATAATAATAATAATAATAATAATAATAATAATGAAGGGCATTTGTATAGCGTCTATCCCCACTAC
>JAUELK010220755.1:0-10183 GCA_031471215.1 Gastropteron pacificum | reverse complement strand
CTTCTTCTTCTTCTTCTTCTTCTTCTTCTTCTTCTTCTTCTTCTTCTTCTTCTTCTTCTTCTTCTTCTTTGTTCTCAATAACATGTGCAGTTCCAAACTCAGGGTAGTGCCCTCTGTGAAAAGTCTGATTTTCTGTAGATCACTGAGGGATCCTTCTAGTGTCTGGTGTAAACTGGTGGGATTGAACCAAACTGTGGCCCTAAATTGAATGAACCAATTGGCAGTTCTAGAGAGACTTGATGGATGAGCTTTTCAGGGAAAGTTTTTTTTGAAAGTTAATGAATGGAGGACATGAATTTGGTTTATCTCATCCATTTGACAGACATGCTTCTATCTTGAATGCATCCGCTTTTATTTTTACAGAGATAGTACTACAACCGTGCTGTCTTCTGGGAAAAAAGTTGCAGAAAATGGAAGTTTACCATATCCGAGTTGAAGAAAACACAAGCGGAGTAGGCCTAATCTAGTAGTCCTCGTCATCTCCTGCATCATTGCTGTCATGTCTAGCGACGTAACAATTAAATAGTTTGTACCTACATGTATATGATACACCAAAGAGACGTTTTCACGTATTCATCGAAACATGGATTGTATGAACTTTTTTCGTCTCTCCTGTGTAGTTGGTCCAATATGTGTTATACTGTAATGTGTCCACCGAGATTGATTGATGTACTTTGCAATGTGTCCTCAGATCTACCCTGGCCCGTTCTACCAGCCGGCCATGTACCCACCCTACATTCCGCACCTGCAGCCCATGTTCTACCCTCCAGGGTATGGCCGAGGCCTGCTACCTGGAGGCAAGCAGATGTTGACCAGGTTCACTCCCCCAGGGGGTGGAGTTCTCCCACTCCCAGCCGGACGTGACGGCATGCCACGCACTGTCGACATGCCAGGTGGACGAGGGATGCGCGGGGGGTCACGAGGTGGCAGGGGGATGTACTACAGTCCGCACCGCCTGTCCATGGCCCCTGCGACTCACGGCTACCCATCCTTGCTGCAGCAAGCGCACCATCCCAGCTACTTGTACCCTATGGCTCATGAGGAAGCCAGGAGCATGGCTCTGGCACAACACCACCACCACCCGGGCATCCACCCGTACCTTGCAGGCTTGCCAGGACACCCACTGAGGGGGCCCATAACAGCCTACGGAGGTCTTCCACCTTCCCACCCGGCGGCCTTCCCCCAATCAGTGTTCCCACAGGGGTCCCCGTCTCCTAACTCCAGCAGCCCGCAGCAGACTCCGGCCAGCAGGGAGAGGTCAGACACAACAGACAGTGGGTTCGTTCGACTCGCAGATTCTCCCACCTCAGGCATCCAGCTGCTGCCCAATGTGAAGCATGTCCCTGCCCACCTGCTAGGCAAGCCGAGAGATTCTTCCCCCGAACCTGGCCGCACTGAGAACACCGGTGGGTTCCAGCCTCTGCGCAAGGAAGAGAGGAATTCTGCTGCCTCCTCACACAGGTCCAGCTTGTCGAATCGTCCCTACAGCCCGGCAAACTTCTCTGCCAGGGAAAGGTCTGGCTCCGGAGAACTTGCCGCCATGTCACAGCAGGCGTATGGTTCATCAGGCTTCCCACTGAGGGACAGACCCGGGGAGGAGAGAAGGGATTTGATGTTGTCACGAGACGACAGGAGGTCCTACAGCCCAGCTGGCTTTGAGGACCGCAGAAGTTCGGGTGAAGACACGCTGTCAGGCCATGAGAGATCCCTGTCCCTCTCCCCACCCATGGTGTCCAAGCCCAACCAGGTGTCCAGAGCAGACAGCAGCAGTAGTAGCAACACCACGGCCAGCTGCAGCAGTAACAACGGCAATGAGGCCAGTAGCAGTGGTGGCGGCGGCACCAATGCTAGCAAGTTGAGGAACCGCAGGGCCAAACCTAATCTGACATTGAGGACGGGCTTCAGCCGCCAGTACAGCGACGACCTCCCAACCCCAACGGTCATCACCAACATGATTCAGATGATTGACGACAACATTGAGGAAGCGGACGAGGAGGATGCCTCGGAAGGCGGGTGCGACCCCCGGACCAACAGACCCAACCTCAAACTGAGGATGACGGTTGCCCAGCGCTTGCAGCACCGGCAGATGATGGATGGGAGTGAAGCCTCCTCCTCCTCCTCCTCCACCGAAGACTTGTTGCCCTCGTACGCCAGCATGGTGTCGCGTGCAGGGGAAACTCAGCAGACCATGACGGCAGAAGAGGCTGCCCAGTTTGAGATCCAGACTCCGAGAACTCCCAAGGGTTTTGTCACCCCCGGGGCGGACGTGGAGGTCGATCCGTTCGGTATCCTTAAGTCCCTCAACATAGGGGGAACGGCTCAGTAATCCCTGCTGCCCGAGCTGTCACACAAAGAGTTCCTGACAGAACAATAAGAATCCAGTAACTTTGAGGTAGTTTCGTCTGCTGTATCTTTACATCGTTCCTATAATTGCTAGATTCTCATGTAACTGATTACACTCGGAAAGGCAGTGTATGATATGAAATAAATCTTTATCTTGCTTTGGAAAGCACCGCAGATTTGATTTTTTATAAATTCTTATCAAATTGAAGTGATGATGTTGCCGCAGGGAAGCTATAGCCCCTCTTTGTTCTTGTTGCTGATCTAAATTGATGTAAATTGCAAGTTTTTTAAAGAGAAAAATTGATCTTGTTGATTGGTAAGGGACGCCCCAGCCAGAGTTCTGTCCGACACACACATGTCAGTTGTCAGGTTGCATTGTTGTATTTGTGTACTAATCTTTCTGCATACATTTTGACGGCTTTACTCATCGTTTGTACAACTATGGTGTAAGCTTGTTGGTCATTTGTTTTGCTTACTTTACAGGTTTTTTCTCAATAATTCTATGGTGAAGGGCCCATATCTGATTATTTCTTCTTTATTTTGTTTGCTCTCTTTCTTTCCCCCAATATTCAATAATTTGTTTGTTAATGATGATGTTCTTCTGCAATACTGAAGAAAGCTGAACTGTTCTTGCTGATGTTCTGAATGTTGTCACTTTTTTTCCATTTACTTTGATCCATGGTTTGGTGATCAGGCTGAAAACTTTTGACCATGGATTACTATTTATTATGTCATGTTTGTTAATCTGTTGATGGATGTGGTTGCGAGGAATGGGAACACTTTGTTGGCCATGGAGAGCATGCTCTTGTTGGGTTCAAACCTTGGCAATGTAGCTCTGTACCACAGCTACTACTACCACAAGTACTTTGTTGGACTCCAAGTGTGCAATACTTTCCTTTCTGTTTTGTGTGTGTTTTGTTTTAAATTTGGTATCGTTATACAGTGTATGCCTTCAGCACATTTTCCCCCCTTACCATTGTTATTTGAAAGAGGAATTTTGTTGAAAATTAATCATTTTGTGGGCATTGTTCATTAGCTTGTACAATTGCCTTAGTTGCCTTCTGCAGCTGGATGTACAGGGTCATTTATCATCTAATGCAAGCATCAATACTGAACTAACACATAGAAACAGCTTGCAATATGTATTGTCATATTCCAAGGATGGTGCAATTGTGACATATGAGCATTGAAAGAATGGGCTCAAGTTTGTCGATGGCATATTTGCCTCTACTTTTAAGATCTAGATGTAGCCTACAAGCTGTGGTGAAGGTTTTTTTTTTTAGAATTTAAAGCCTGTGGTGTGCTTCGGATAGTTTTCTTGACCACAGTTGTCAATCCAATGTACATCTATTTTATCATTTTAGTCACAACCCCTGTCAGCATGCATCCAGGAAACATTCTAACTACATGTACAAGTATTACACTTCAACTACAACTACAACTCATTGCCAGTCATGTTTGCATTTGGTGGTGCCTCGGCAGGTCTCATGTGTAGCCTCATGTCTTTTGTCTGTCAGAGTTTTCATTTTTACAAATAAATAATGGCAGCATCTCTTCTCATTTGACCTATTTCCATGTTTGAGTGGGCCCTCGTTTTCCCAGATGAGGTTGGTAGTAGTAGTAGTAGTAGTAGTAGTAGTAGTAGTGTTAGTGTTAGTAGTATTAGATTCATTTTCCTCCCAGTTGCAATGAAATGATTGTTGCCTAAAATGGTCTTGGTTTGTTAGTGATTTCTTTTTTTCTTGCTGTATAAATGAAGAGCAGAACTAACTTTGAAGTGAGATGGTCTACTTGCAGTTTTAGTATTATTATTTTTTTAATTTTTCCCCTTCTCAAATTCCAGTTTTCCCCTTGTCAAATTGTAAGCTGAATTTCTCCAAAGAGTGAGCTATGATGACTTGTGCAATGATGGTATGACTTGTGATGAGTGTGGGGGCTGGGCCGTCCCCATTGTTCTGTTTGTTGCCCTGCACCAAGGGACCATGGCATGTAGATGATACGACAGTATTCTTCTACATATAAAATATGCCTCAAAAATCCATTTAAAGACGAGACAATAATTGGAGTTAAATGAAATACATCCTTTGTCCATGGCATTGTTATTAAGAGCGGCAGAATTATTTTATGTCTATTATACCTTTGAAACATTCAAGACGATGAAGATAAGATATATACTCTTGAAACTTAAATTTCTTTTTTAAAAAAGGAACATTGAAGTATAATTGGCAATATTTGTATAAATTCAATACACATTTATACTCTTGATAAGACTTTACCAAGGCTTATGGTATTTAGATGAGAAAAAATGTCCGGCCATTTCAATTTTAAGTGTATGACGTATGTGCATTGTCATATTCTTGTATCATTCAACATGTTTATGTAAGTAAATGCTCCCTTCCTTGTGCATTATTGTCTTGAGATCCTACCTTGGAGGGAAGAGATCCTTTTGCTTGGCTGTACAGTTGTTTGATATCCTCATTTGTTTGTTAAAATTCTATCAATCAACTTTTACACTGTTTTTCTTGGAAAAAGTTATAAATGTATTCCCATTGTAACTTTGTTGTCATAAACACACATACACACACAGATCTACTTGTTGAGAGAATTGTTTGAAAGGGGTCACATCACAAGGTGCGGACACATCCCATTTGATTGTTCGGATCTTATTTTATTTTTTGTTTTGTTTTATTTTTTGTTAACCGTTTTATGTTCAGTGGTCAGACGTGCACCGTGTACTGATGATGATTGTTGACATTTGTTCCTAACTTGATGGCTTTCATGTGTGGAGTGTTCCAGCTCAACGTTTGCTGATGATGCATGTTTTTGGATCGTATTTGGAGTGCGGGCACAAGGCCTCTGACAAGTCAGAATTTGCCTTTTCTTTGTTTGTTTTTTTACCCTTTTTCATGTTTGATTACATTTACACAGTGCCTCAGGTGTGGCAGCCATTTTCCCAATTTGCTGCTGGACAAGTGTTTCACTTAGATTTTCAAGGCAGGGCTGTTTGCTGTGATTTCTCTAGGTGTTGATCCCTTAACTTTTTTGTGTTTTTTTTAAATTTTTTTTTTTACACAATTGCATGTCTACCCTGTGTGCAAGTCTTGTCTGCATCAGGTATAGGTTCACATAGCTGTAGATATTCTAAAAAGACACAATAATTTTAAAAAAATAAAAAAACCTGTCCACAGAAAGCCAAGTTAGGTAATCCAAGCTTTGAGCTCATCTTGTGAGGCAGGGAATTTCATGTTTGTGGTTACATGGCTGTTTTCTTTAGTAATAACTTCAGTAGTGAAAACGGTTTGAGGTGAAGGTAGTTGTATAACTCTTCAAATATATTCTTGTCAAGTCTCTGAGTCAAATGCCACTTTTGGAACTAAATGAAGCCTTCTGCGGCAGCAGTTTTGAGGAAAATGTTTTGACTGCTGCACCGAGCATTGAGCGCATGGATCTTATATAATGACATTCATTTGTATCATGGTTGTCGTTTTTTTTTCCCTCCCTTCAATTTTTGTTTTTGTTGTAACTAGATTTTGTGCTGTAGCTGTATTCTAACCAGATCAACTAAACACAAGAATTAGGTACTTGTACTATGTAGCCTGTCAATGTAGAGCACTAATTATCCCAGGGGATATTATATTACTCTTTTTGCTTTCACTGTGTACTGTATTTTAAAACTATAGACTAACAACAATAATAAAAAAAAATCAGTGTTGTAATACCTAACTCCAGTCTTTTGTTTTTTGTCCTCAATTGGTGTCAATGTAATTAATTTACATGTATGTTGCTAAGACTAAGATGATGTTTTATCTACTACTACTACATTACTAGAAGTAAAAGAGCAATATTACTACATTACATATATATGGAATTTATAATTAATAATTGTCAAGCGAACCTGCAAACACCACTAAAAATACATTTAGTGACAAAGCCACATCAAACAAACAACAGAATTGCTTTTTTAAAAAAAGTTTATTTTGTTGAATCACATCACAGCAGAACAAAACTTCATCAGTGTAAAAGAGTATCACAGTAGTTTGTAAAAACTACAAGTGTAAATTCACGGAATGTCGTGAGTTCATTTAAGTATTATTAATATTACATAACAAATCTCATTTAAAAATATGGAATACAACTCTTGGGCTTGAACACAACACACTTTCTAATACTGTTAATAAGAATATACAAAAACACGGTATAAGATGCACTTCACAGAAAATAATCTTTGGTATTGGTCATAAGTATGTAAAAGCATGAAGTTGATTCACTCAGGGTCTCTATTATTTACTATTCAACTTATAACGAGTCTTGGTATAACGAGAAGTCTGCTATAACGGCCAAGATTGAAGTCCCTGTTTGTTCCCCTTCTTTATCTTTGTAAATAAAATTCTGTTATTGCGCAATCAGAAAACGCGCAATTCGGTTATAACAGAATCGTGACGCTATTGGGCACAGCGCTTAGGCCCCCCAAAACACATCCCCGGTAGAGAAAAATGCCGGTGATATCGCAAAACAATGAGCTTGTTGTAGGCAGAGTTGATCAGTATTGCAGCATACGACGAAGAGGCAATCTATGCTTGTATGGTTGTGTGCGGGCATGTTACACGATTTTCAAAAATGTTCAAAAGCCTGCAGATGCCGACAAACTTTCGCCCATCTCAGCAGGCGAGAAGGCCTAAAGTAGATCAGTAGGCCTACAATCTCGGCCATAGTCGGCATCGTTACATGATCTCTCTAAATTTCATTTTGTTCCCCAATTCAATAACCGCCACTGAGATCTGAGATGCTAACATCGCTAGACAAGCAAGAAAAGAAACTTGACACTGACAATTCTTGAGTCTCAATATCAAATCTTAATCGGTCTTCTAAGTGTTCTCGAGTATCTCAATGGTGTTCTCTACACAGCGTTCGTGCGTGTTGTTAATGTTCCCGTACTGTCTGCAAGCCTTCTGGTAATCACCATAAAGGGAAATAACAACAATATGTATAAACCACCCAGAGTCATACTTTATATTGTACTTTTATAACGAGAATCCGGATATAAGTATAACGGACATTTCTCTCCAGTCCCCTCACTCTCGTTATAACAGGATTCCACTGTATAATGTAATGTCTCTACTATTATTTCATTACATTAATAAATCTCTGACTTATGTCATTTACTTCTGTTATATTTTATTATCAGAAAGGATTACAAATTCAAAACAAAAGCATTGAACTGTGGGTGGGAGCCCAAAATGTATCAAAAGTGTTATTGATCTGTTTCATACAGTTTCAAGATTTGTAATTATGATTGCACCACAAGCAAGATAATTTGTCTTTACATGTGAAATTTAGGGAGCAAAAGCTACTCAAAGTCTACACATCATATTCCATTATTTTCCTTACTTTAAATACAAGGAGCAAACATCATAGTCATGTAACAAAATAACATAGTGGTAGAGCAGGCAACTGAAACTGAAAGAAATCTCAATCACACAAAAAAAGTTTTCCTTTCATCCATGATGATGTCTCTTTTTAAGAAGGTCCCTCATGTACTTGTGAAAAGATCTTGGATCAGATTCCTTGTTCTTCATCATCTCGGCGACAGCCAAGGCTTCATCAAAGGCCTGCCAGTATAATTCAATCCAGTTGATCCTTCGCCACCTAAGAAGAAAGTAGAAAAATAGAGACGTTCGTAGCCTACATGTACATGTACCATGAAAATACATGTATTGAGATTCATTGCCTAACCTTAAATAAAAAGAATCACATTCAATAATTGTGAGAGTCAGCTTGATTCTCTAATCAAAGAGTTACCTTTCAATGTAAATTGTTAATCAATTGTTTTCGTCTAGTTATTTGATAGCAAGTGCCACTGTGTTACATTCATTAAGACAAATTTATACACTTTCTCACACCATTCTCTTGCATTTACATGTTATCCATAGTTTCAAATTTATGGAGTACAAGTACGTAAAAAGTAGGTTTCATGGAAGCATACAATTACTCTTCAGGTACAGCTGTCACATAGAGACCTTGCTGGTTGTATTGTGCACCTATCATATTCATAATCAGAGAATACAAACTTGAGATATGTCCCTCCTGACAACTTCAATGAAACAATTAAGGCAGTTGTTCCTTGTTAAAATGGTAGATGAGTAAACTACGGGATTTATAGTGATACTCTTAGTTTATTGGGACTTACACATCACCCTTTGGTACCTCAAATGGATCAATCAACAATGTGTATGGCTGGCCACATCCTAAATGTGTTCGGTTAGCAAATCTTTGTGGAACATCAATGCCTCTCTTTTCTGCATCCACTCTCTCAGAAATTTTGTCACAAACAAAGCATTGGAATGATGAAATCATGTGGGGGTAGTTTCGGTCATTGACTCTCCATTCTCTCTTATCAAGAGCTTCAATGAGGTTCTCATTCGATAACCCATCCTTCTTAAATTTTAAGTACTTCTCATACTCGGCATCATTTTCATCAAGATGTTTTATAAAATCTGCAAGATCTTTTGGAGATTGGAAGTCATCAATGAAAATTGCACTTCTCTCATTAGGCATCCAATCCTTGGCACTTGGAGATCCTTTGTAGATGGGAATGCTTCCAAGATGAAGAGGTCTCATGAGTTTCTCAGTCATGTAGTCTTCGCAGAATGCATTCTCAATGGCCAAGTGAAATTTGTATTGAGCAATAAAGTCAAAGTATTCCTCGTTCCCCAGATTTGTCACTGGATCTTGAAATTTGGATGCCATCTTTTTATTGTTTAGACAACTCCCATAAGAGTCAATGTCAATGTGTTTCATGAGTTCTTGAACATATCTGTCCCTATCAGATGGAACTTCACAGTGCGATTGAATGTACAATACAGGAGCCAAATGTTGTGTTTTTTTCAATTTGTTTTTCTTTGAAAGAGCAACAGGTTTTTTACTGATGAAATAGTTGTCAACTGGGATTGGGTTTAGTGTGAGTGGAAAATCACTTTCTCTTCTAAAGGTTGCAGTGTAGTTGAAGAGGCTAATAAACAGAGTATGACTTAACATGTAGTTGTTCAGTGGAGATTCCTCATGATACAAAATCCATTCATGGCTATCACGACGAGGTAATGGTAGATCATCCGGTTTGATATGAGATCCATGGAACATGACTCCCCGCAAGTTTTTGTCTTTCAAGTATTTTCTATTAGATGTGATCATACACTTTGGCTTTGGATGTCCGCATTCCAGTGGGTGTAAAGTGTCTGACACAGCCTTTTGAAAAGATTGTTCCGTCCACCATATCAAAATTGGAAGTTTGTTTGATTGGCCTGAGAGTCCATTAATTTGCCAAGGGAATACAATAGTGCAGCAAAGTATAGTCCACAGGGGAAAGAAATACATCTGCTTTGAGAACCTCAGCACTGAAGTCATTTTAGATGGCGAAGCTGTTCAAAGTAACCTGAAAAAAAAAAGAGGCTTGTGAGTGAGATAAGTCTTTGATTGGTATGGATTCAGAGATTGCAAAACAATAGTTCAACTTAACTAATGGTACATGTACTTATCTCAATGTTCACCCTTTCTAAACCAATACTCAAGGCCACTGTATGTTAATTGTTATCAGAACTTGGAATTTGGTGTGCAATATATATGACACAAACTATTCTTTTTTTTTTTGGGGGGGGGGGGAGACACACACACACAGAGAGAGAGAGAGAGAGAGAGAGAGAGAAAGGAGACAGAGAGAGAGAGAGAGGGAGAGAGAGACAAATAGAGATAGAGAGAGAAGAGAGAGACAGACAGACAGATATATAGAGAGAGATAGATAGATAGATAGGTAGAGAGAGAGAGAGAGAGAGAGAGAGAGAGGGGG
>JAUELK010220744.1:0-10183 GCA_031471215.1 Gastropteron pacificum | reverse complement strand
GACGGAAGTTCAAAGCAGGGCCCTTTCACGTTCACTATCTCAACTTATCTAGATCTAGATCTAGATCTAGATCTAGAGTATGTGCTCATTGTATCTTTTGCAAGCGAAGCTGCAACGGGTCTTCTAGTTGATCATAATTATGTCATGCCGAAAAGTAAGATTGTATGAGTAGGACTCGCCTACATTGTATTTTGTCATGCTCTTGTCACACTTAGCAAACCATGGTGTTCAATGAATACCCAACAGACAATGTAACTAGCAGAAAGATTGTTCTGTAGGTCCTACGTCTATGAATGTGGGTGATGATGCTTGTCAAAAAGAATTGGCTGTCGCATAGGCCTACCTCCAAGTTTGCTTTGTCAATTTCATTTACTGAAATCGAACAAACCTATCATAGAATACATTTCTGTATGTACTTCTGAATGTATCCACCTTCCTGTGATAATTTAATTTAATCTAATCTTGCAAAGAAATAAATGCCATCAAATGTGTAAAGATGTACAAACCATTTACACCAACAAATGAAGTAGTACAGATGAGTAGTAATTCCTCGAACATTACCCACACTGAATCAATACCATGTTCCTGTTCATCGTAAAGACCTAGAGATAAATGAGCTCATCTTCTTGATGTTGATTATGTAAGGGCAAAAGCAAATAGGAAGTCGGTGATTACACGGCGATCCTTCGATTTCACTGTGTACCCTTTCGCCAATTTAATACGTAGTACGAAACCTCTTGCGGAGGCTTGATTATTATTTTAATTGGCGTGGTACAATTAAACTTCTAGTTATTGATTCAATAATTTGCCATTTGAACGAAACATTCTCGGGAACTAGTTCTGCAACCATGCTAAGAAGAGAAGTCCCACTGACCCATTAATTATATCTGCCTATTCAGATAATAATCACATTTTGTATCTATGAATTCAAAAATGAGAGAGTAATTAATCAGAAGGAATAAAGTCCACCAGTGAGAAGCACTGCGTTGGTTTCGGCTAAACGTGGGACAAAGAACAGAACACAAAAGCAAATGTGAATCGATAGCGTATCACAGAATCAGTGCGAGTTTATACTTAAGGTTGCAAAAAGTCATAGGGACAAAGTATATACTTTTAACATGTTCTGAGTCATTTCAGTCTCATTATTTGAAGAAAAGAAAGTGATGTCTATTTGTGGGAAGTCAGACTACAATTACAATACATCCGTAAATATGATTCTACACAATCGCTCTCAAGTAGAAGTGGGGCTAGACTTGATTCCAGACCATGTCCAACGATACATCAACATCGTGCTCACACAGACACTACTGCCAAGTGTAGCTCTCTTTGGGGTCATTACAAACCTACTCACAATCTTTCTCTTAGCAAAAGGTGGAGTCAAAGAGTGCGTCTCTATGTGCGTTCTTTCCTTGGCTTTCTCAGATTTCGGCGTGTCCGTTTCCATTTTGGGGTTTAGTTTGCTGTCAATAGCAGCTTCAAGTGATGCGTATTTGTACGTTGATCCGTCATCCGTAACTGTTCTGGTGGCATGGATTTTAGTTTATTTTTGTGACGTTACGATGTTCCATACATCTTTTCTGTCACTGGAGAGGTGTCTCTGCGTCGTATTCCCGTTCCATTTCAAGACTATGATTACCTTTAAGTCAGCTGCAGCAGTCCTAGTGGGAATTTACATTCTCACTGCAGCTTGTTTGATGCCCGCGTTTGTATCCACCGGTCTTACAGAAAGATTCGATCCCACGTATAATAGAACGAGGATACTTCTTTGGACAGCAGAAAACCGTGATTTCCTTATCGGTCTGTTGAATATGTATCATATTATTGGAATCAGCTTTCTCAACTTATTCACGGTGATTCTCTGTACTGCTGTAAGTATTATCTTCATAATCCCCATAACAGTCTTGTTCATAGTACTCTTGTTTATTTTCGTATTTCAAGACAATCATCAAACAAACCAAACGTGTTCGTTCTGTATGTGAACTAACACTTTTTGTTTTTGATTTATATCGCAAGCTTGTTTTGTGACTTCATGACATAATATTTAAAGCAGTTTCCAGCAGACGTAAACATGTATGTTTTCTTTGAGCCGAAATGGCCTTTTGTTTCTCCTGAATCATGACACATTGTATTAACTCACTGACCACAGATCCGTGAATAAAGCTGGTGTAGTAACATAGAGAGATGAATCTGATGGTCACAATGTACAAGACCTTATAGTTCATTAACCACCCAACCTTGAAATAAAGTAGTAGTAGTAATGTGCAGTGTCCGTAATAATATACTCTATTACTTTCTCATTCTATTTAACTACACAGGGTATGATCGCAGGACTTCGCAGGAGCTCCAAGTTCGCCAGGGTCAACTCTGCCACAGACTCTCTGACGTCCAGAAAGAGCAAAACTGTGGTCAAAATGGTCACAGTCCTGGCTCTGATCTACATTGCCTGTACGTGTGTCCGTTCTCTGGGGACACTTCCTAGGCTGCTGGTAGATGATGTAGCCCCTTACAAGCAACACCACAACGTCTACCAGACCCTGGTCGCCGTGTACGTCTTTGCCGGAAGCGTCAACAGCTCTGTGAACATTTTCGTGTACTACCACTACAAACCAATGTTCAAAGAACACTTCTGGGAGCTTCTTGGTGGTCGAAAAGCGGGAAAAGTTGATGTTTTGTCAAGAAAGGAATGAAGATAAAATACCAGAGTTTTTGTCTCAACGTTTGCAAATGCATCGAAGACCTAGCCGTAGACTTAAATCTATATGTAATAAAATGGCTCAAAGCCACCTATGTAACATTGTTGAGAAAACAGAGCCAATTTAATGTAGTACAAATGTAGGACCTCATTGGGTTGTTTTGATGTAGTGCTGGGCATCACGTAGATACTGTAACAACTGTAAATGTGTCTACGTCTCTACATTAAAGTTTTGCAAGATATGTGTCTATGCTATTGAAACGTTATACGTCATGTATTGGTGTGAAACAAAGCATTACCATAACAAATAAAAAAAAAGTGCCGGTATTCACATCGGAGCAATCGATTGTTGTTTTAAAAAAACAAATTCTGTAGGTCTACAGAGCGGTACAGGAGGTTATTTCTTCCAGCAGCCATTCGTATTTCACGAACCTTGCTATTTTCTATAATGTTATTCATGTACAGTACCTATACTATGTGTTTGACAGAGGGAGGGAGAGAAAGGTGTGTGCTGATTGTCCCACCATGGTTGTTTCTTTGTTTGGGAATGTGTCCAGAACATTTTTAAACCAGTTTTACCCTCAATGAGATAGTAAAGAATCTCATATTTTCTTAAAACCAAATTTTGAATGGAACTGGAACATTGTTATGATTTATCAGAGGACCTCAAACTATTTAGCGTCAATGGTAGTAAGTGTCGGCGACCACTTAGAACAAGTGGCAGCTGATGCATTATTGACTGAGTACTGCAGTGTCACTGTTTTAACAGTTCAGTCAGTGTCATTTCTTGGTGATTTTAGAGTGTGTGAAGCACAACTATAGAGTCATCTTTCCACCAGGCAACTCTACTACCATTCAAGTTAGGGTGGAATACTCCTACATATACCATACACAGAATTCATTGTTACATTAGTACAGTATTCAGAATCTCTTTATGTCCAATGATGTCATCTCGGTGACTACTTCACACAGTGCCAATATAATATCATCAGTATGTGTGTGTGAACAATGTTTCAAAAGAGCATTCGAGTGCTAAACTTGTTGCTATTTAGGGCGACATGTACTATGATGTGTATAGCCCAGGCCCAGTTTGAGTGGAACAGTACTGTAGTTGTGTGTGTATTATTTCTGTCTGTAGATTTCGCAGCGCCTAAGAGCATGAATTTATGAGCTGACTCTCATCATCATAAATATCATAACAATAATCGATTTAAATAGCACTATTTCTCTTTGAGCTCAAAGCCTTTTAAAGCATATTATTATTACCCCGGCAGATCAGTTTCATTCCAAAGCCATCATAACCTCCTGGGAGGCATACTGGTTGTGCTGCCTGACCGGCGTGTAGTGCAGCCTGGTCGGCACTCATACCAACATTCTGACAAGATCTTTCACTGTCTATAGTCAGGTACCCTTTTTACACCTGGGTACGGTGAGAAATGTGTGACCGAGTACTTTTTTCCAAGAGTACACCTTCTAGTTGGGCTTGTCATTAATGTCATCAGTTTACAACTGTGTCCTGTATGGGAATGGATTAGTAGTAATGACTAAAGAAACGTTAATTACACTGTATGCCTGCATGTGATTTTTCTAAAATTGATTTGTAATTAATTTATATTTCTTAAAAGTATGCTCCCACCAACCTGAGTTGAAATAATAATAGATAGCATTTATATAAGCGCCAAGCGCTTTCCCCCGCTCTACAGCAAGCTCAAAGCACTTTACAGCCACTATTACCCGGACAGACCTCATTCATTCCAGAGCCTTCTCAACCTCATGGGAGGCATACTGGTAGTGCTGCCTTGGTCGGCGCCCGGTGCTCATACCAACATATTAACAAGATCTCTCACAGTCTATAGTTGGGTACCCATTTTACACCTGGGTGAGGTGAGAAAGTCGTGACAAAGTACCTTTTCTAAGGGTACACCTGGTGGTGGATAAAAAAATACTCTCAAATCCAAATTGAGTCGGCTTCTTTGAAAAGACACCAATTTAGTGTAAGTGTATAGGTGGTGAGAAACGTCAGCACAAATAGAACAACATGTCAACTAAAGAAAACCATTCTTTTTCACACACACAAAGATGAGACTTGATAGCAGGCTTGTACAAAAGATGAATATATTTTATTTCCATACTAAAACTTCTGTGCAGATGCATTTCCAAAAAGATGTTCCCAATGAAATTATGGATAAGACATTTCTACTACAACTATATTGTGTGATCAAACTTCATAGAGAAGTACTGTCACTTGAAGGAAACAATACCAATCCTAAAAACCTCATGTAAAAATGAATTCCTTTCAAAACATCCTCTTGTTTGATAACATAATAAAGAGAGAGTGTGTGATACATCATATACTCTTAGATAATAGGATGAAATAGTTGTTTTTTCCCATTCCTTTCAACTATGCACACTTTGATGTGACCACAAAGTAGACCTCTTAAAATCAAAAGACATAAAAGCTGCCAGCTGTTTTATCATGGAATGTGTAGCTGAAGGTAAAATTTGCATTAAAAAAAAACCATGTAAGTATTCAATTCATTATATACAAACATTTAGAAATCGGTGTCAGTGTTTGTACAAGATTCTTCCAAACCACCCTGGATGCTTCACAAATCAGCAAAAACTTACATAGCCCACTCTTTTGACATATAATATATATATCCTCATTAATTCTATTCACTTTCAAAACTCCATCATCTTCTAGGATTTAAAAAAAGACAAGCACCCTTTCACGCATCACCAAGTATTTTGTTTTCACTTTCAATACTTTTCACAGAAATACAAGTCACTGCGGCGGGACAGACATTCTTTCAAATCCATGCATGAATTTAAAAAGCTGATGAATTTGTTTGCTGTGTTAATCATTTAGAACATGATGTATAATTGCTCACTTCTATATATGTACAGAACCTGTCAGTAAGAATGAATGAAATGTGATTCTCGCTGAAAAATTAAACGTTTACAAAAATTGGAATGATGGGTCAAGGCACATAGAAATTTTAACATTGGAATATGTAGAAGACAATAGGCATTAAACAAGCATAACACTTCTTTCCAGACACAATCAGTGAACTATTCAACATTAGTAACATATCGACAATATGGTCAGTTTTGTGAACCATCCTGTAGACTTTCCTTTCAGAGAAAAATTTCTTTAAGTTTTAGAACTGCAACACTGCCAACTCAGATTATTAATGATTGCAAAGACACCAACCATGTATGGCTTTCATCCATGCAACCTGAGCGTGGGAGACCATGGCTATCCAGAAATGTGAACTAAGAAATCTTCCCTCGTTGAGTAAGATGTGCATGTCAATAATATAATGTAAACAAAAATATGAGATGACTTGTTTCTATTTGATTATGTATGAACTTTCTGCTAAATGACAACCTCATATTCCATCACTTAACAGCAAGCAAGATGTGCCTTACACAGTCAATATATTGTTCATTAAAGCATTATGTCAAGTTGCGTTATTCATTCCGTTCTCATATACCAAACATGCCAACATTCACACAACAAGCTTTCAATTAAGTAAAGAATCTCACAACATCTTAGACAACACAAATGAGGACAAACAGCCGAATGTGAGAGCAGTCAACCAAGAAACTCTGTAGTGGCTGGCACTGTTGCATCCATTCCAGTCGTTGCAGAAGCAGTACATGAACCTAGAGTCCACAGAGTCTGTTGGGTTGAAGGGGTCGTTTTTACGAGCAGGTACACAGTAACCATGGCGACGCAGTACTGGCATCCTGAGTCGATGCCTGGTAGACTTGAGTAGATTTTTCTCACAATCCCTCACATACCTTGGCTCTTCCCCTAAGAATACAAAAAATACAATATTATGCAACAAAGCCCTAAGATTGCAAGTGTGATGTTTGTACAATATTGCCGACTTTAATTTTGTTGAAAACATAATGTACTTACAAATATAATGCATTCGATCTGTAACAATGCCGAATGTTAATGATGTTATAATCACAATGCAAAATAATACTGTTGTAAGTTTGTGAAACTGTATGTCTAATCTAGTTAAAAACAAGTAACAACAATAAAAATAATGCATAACAACAGCTTTACAATGCACACAGCATGTGCTATCTCACACCCTGAAGGAATCGGTCAGAAATCGAAATAACAAAATAATATGGAGAACTAGGACTTAAAGAGTTCAGGTACTTAAATACTACTAATTAGGGAGAAACTGGCTTGTTGGCAGTATTGCGCTCAAATGCATTCCCCCGATAGAGATGCTGTTTCCAGACAAACATCATGACATACAAACAAATGCACAAAGTCATGTTCGTTCGGGTTTATTCGTCGGTAATTACATTTTAATGGAAATGAAAACAAAAACTGACACAAGCAAAGACCTCCATCTTAGAAAGCGGAAACTGCTACTGCTCTCTTCAGTCTCATGTTTCCATTGTTTTCTCAATTTCGACCGGTGATGCATAAATTGACTTTGATGGACTGTATCTCGGAATCACAAAATGTGACTTTTACCGGTATGTGATTTTTTTGCGGTCAGGTACATAATGATGTAGGCCTACCCCAAGGTGAATTCACATAATCATAACATTATAATTTCTGCGAAAAAGTAACCATGGCACTTCTGAAAATGGTATGAAACATGGAAAAAAAAAATTCAGTACTCAACTGACCTTTGACATTTTCGATGACCTTGACACAGAAGCTGTCGCCACAGTCTCTCCAAGGGTACATTCTCCAGACCACATCGTCTCCGCAACCTCCCATCGAGCTCATACAGCGGTGACACATGATACTGTCACCTGTACATACAAACAGTGACATTAATCACCAATAAGATAATCTCATCTCTGTCATGTAAAGATTATCTGAGTAAGAGAAGTTGAGAAATGATAATTCTTTATTAGCCCCTTGAAGGTAAGTTGATTTCACAATGTTCTGACCACTTTAACAAAAGGAAACAAATGTATGTAATGAGACACTTATTGTTATAATAATACTCATTCTTCAAGACAAAAAGGAAACATGGTTACTGTCTATGAAAGATGAATAGATTTTTATAAGGAAGGATCTTCTATTCTGTTGTCTTTGTGATTGAAAACAGCACAACATTGCTCCCAGATTTCTGTATTGTGGCTTAAACATACTATTTTTGGTGTAAATGGTGTGGTTTTGTTTTTCAATTGGTAGGTAAAAAGCTCAAAAATTAATCTATAATGAAGTGAGTCAGTAGCCAACATAAATATAGGCTTACAACTAACAACACAACTTCTATCCTTATGGGCTATGATTTATGATTATTCCCAGCAGGGGTGCCAATAATATAATATCCAGGTGATTCCAGATTATTCCCAGCCTGTTTTTTGCTAGCTAGGGTCTTTAGTTCATGTGTCATCATACATCTTCAGTGTGGAGTCTAGTCTATTATTAGTATAGACTGGTGATGGTGGTGGAGATCTATAGAATCATGTGTGAAAAGTGGAATGTTAACTTTATAATTGGATCTAGATTCTACTAATACATATAATAATAATAGAGTCAGTGAACCCAGGCTTGACGAGTAGGCCTGATAGATGTCTAAGAAGTTTGGAGATTATTCCCACCAGGGGTGACAATAATTTCTCCCATCCTTGGTAATATTATAGTGAAGTCCCAATGCATTTTTCCTGATAATACTGATAGGTATAAAATGTATGGCTTCAAAAGCGAATGATCATGTTCAAATACAATAGGCCTAGATGAGGAGAACGCTTAACAAGTAAAGTGCGTGGTTGCAAAAGTCCTCTATTATGAGGCTGCAGTGATAAATGGAAGAAGAAGAAAGTAGGTCTTTCAAAGTTGAAATAGTAGATCTGCTAGTTCCAATGCATTGGAATTGATATTCAGGGAAGATATTATGTAAAACTTTCAAACTAAACATTATGGCCTAGATAGTACTATAGAAGTAAGACCTCCTGAGTACAAGAGTTCATATCTGAGGCAGAGGTTTACCAGCTTCTCCTAGGATTAATAACAAAAACTACTACTATAGATTCAGATCTTTTAACCTTAAAATTAACCATCAAAGCACTACTAGACAGCTAATCGCTTAGCAAAGGGAAAAGTAAATATTTAATAGGCCTAGTAAGCAGTGTTTTCTTTGCTTGTATTCGAACACGGAAGTGTCAATAACATTACGACAGTTTTGAAGACTGAAGATTATTCTACTGCGTTGGTGTTACATGTCCACACACACACATGTGCCATCTAGATCTGGTGACACTTTGAGTACTTTTCATATCTTTCACTGAATTAGGGCCTAAATAAGTCATTTATAACACAGTTCTTACCGAAATGAAATAGACAACTGAGAAGAACCAACGCGATAATTCCGTAAGCCGCCATGGTGGTTGGTGTGTTTTGCACCTGTAGTGACCTAATTTCAAACACGACAACGTGCCAAATTGTCAACCGTGACACACAGGTGAGACTTCCTTCTGCCAGGTACAAGGAAATGTGACAAAAAGAAAAATATGACTTTACTTTATGTGATTGATTTGGAAACGTATAATTACTTCCAGTATTCTTGCTCCTTGGCCTATTCACGATCTACGAGACAGATTTTCTGTTGTTTTAAAATAATGCAACCTTATGACATGTAATTTCATAAAAGAAGTAAAAAGAAGTACGGCACTACAATAATAATCTCTCTCATATTATATGAGGCTGCAGTCATAACTGGAAAAAGAAGAACACCACCTCTACATTGAGGGAAGGATCAGAGGAAGTGAACGAAAGGAAGACCACGCAGGATATGGTTGGATGACATCAGGAGCTGGTCAGGTCTACCTGTGTAAGAATGTAGGCTACCAGAGTGGCTGAGAGCAGAGACAGATGGAGAATCATTTCAAGTCAACCTCGAAAGAGATGAATGAATGAATCTTTATGCAGATTTTTGTGGCCATCACATTGTTTACATGGGTATAGTCATAATAACAATAGCACGAATGTTTTACATCAAAAGACAAAGATTGACACAAGAAGAAGAAGACATATTGTTCGACAGAAGGAAGGCCTACACCAATTCAACCTCCACTTGTCGGTTTTTGCATTGTGTTCAAACAGTTACCGATAAAAGAGATAGTTACATGTTAGAAGATCATAGCATGCAGGGCGTTCACATAGGCCTACATAAGTCTTCTTCTCCTTCTTCTTCTTCTTCTTTTTCTTCTTTTTCATCTTCATTTTTGTGTGTGAATACTGTACTGAAGTCATGAGTGCCACAAATGGTCAAATTTCGTCTGGTTTGCGTACTTTAACCTACTCGTTGGTAATGTGTTCTTTATATTATGATATGCCTAGAACTCTTCTGTTGGCCCTACATGCATATAATACACTCATGCACACACAAACACGTAAGCATGCACATAAACACACATAGAATCACACACACACACACACACACACACACACACACACACACACACACACACACACACAAACACACACACACACACACA
>JAUELK010220711.1:0-10184 GCA_031471215.1 Gastropteron pacificum | reverse complement strand
TCTCTCTCTCTCTCTCTCTCTCTCTCTCTCTCTCTCTCTCTCTCTCTCTCTCTCTCTCTCTCTCTGGTGTGTGTGTGTGTGTTTGTGTGTGTGTGTGCGTGCACGCGTGCGTGTGCGTGCACGCGCGCGTGTGTGTGTGAATGTCTCTGTTTATTTATGATTGTAATGACCATGCCAAATTTCCTGCAAGGAAGAATAAATGTACCTTGTCTTAACATCTCTTCCCTAGCACAATGGTGGGCTACTTTGAGCCTAAAGTGCTGAAGAGTGGGACGTTTGAGAAAAGGTCCCAGAACAAGTCGTTCTTTACCAGAGAGAACTACCACACTCGCTACTTCACCTTGGTGGACGATGGCACTCTCAAATACTACTCGGGCAAATACGACGTAAGTTTGTGTAGTCTGTCATTGAATATATGAACAAACAACAGCAACAACAACAAAACCCCAGGATTAGTTAAAATAGAACGGACATCTTTAAAATGAAATACAGTGGTCATCGCCTAAATGGCAATGAGGATCATATGATTAATTTTGTTCACTTCTGATTGTGCTAATCTGGGGAAATCTCCCTTCAATACATCCAGCATTACTAATTTCTCATCTAGGTTTATGTTACGTTTAAGCATTCTTGGTATTTGATGTTCCACCTGCTTCCAAAATCCATCGAGACAGCATAGTAGTCAAAAGCTAATGCTGGATTAAGACCAATAATATTTTAAATTTTCAGGTAGGTTTTAATGCTACCTTCTTGGTACATGTCTTTTATATATTTTACGCCGCTAATGATCCAACTTTTGATAAACATGGTCTGTTACGGAATCTAACTGCAGTATTATTAAATTAAATATTGGTTGAGATATGTTTGTGAGCCTGCTTTCCTTGGTGGCTTTAAGATCTAATGTTGTTTTGAGAGCTTCTTTCCAATAAAAGGACTTGATGTGATTTAAACCTATGGTGTCCTGAGACTTTGTTGTTGCTTAAAGTGTGTACTTAAATTGTCCGGTTGGTTCGAAGAACTTATCCACGATTTTCCTGTGTAATTTCCCACTCTTCTCTTCATCTAGTTTATAGATTTGCTTGATGACTTATACTTATCATATCTGCGCCTCCGCTGGCTTTGTCTAGACACAATGTGTTACGTTTTATCTTTTCAAAGGCTTTCTTGTTAGAGAATTTCCCTTTCCATAGGAATTTGAATATCGTTTTGTCTATTTCATTAAGTACTTCTTCTGGTAAGGCCAGTGCTTGTAAAACATATGAAAGCTTTGATAGAAGAAATGTTTTAATGATGAGGACTTTTCCGAAAAGTGATAAATCTCTTCTTGACCATAACTTTATCAATTTGTTTATGTCTTCGAGCTTTGATTTCCAATTGTCTTCGATTTTCGATGCCTCTATTTGTGAGTTGAAAGTTATCCCTAATATCTTAAGGTTTTCGTTTTGTTTTAACCAGGTCAGGGAGTTGTCCTCTTGTACCGGAGGTTGCTGACGGCCAATGCACATGGCTTTATTTTGTATCCTGTGATAGGGGTGAAATCATCGATCACCTGTAATGCGGTTTTATGACTATTTTCATCTTTTAGTATTAGGGTCATACCATCGGCATATTGCAGTAGTTTAGTGTTGTTCTTGTCTGTCGGGAATATGTTGTCCATTGCACTTTTAATTGTTTGATCTGCTCTTAGTCTGATCGCTAGAATTTCTACAAGCAAAACAAATAAGAGTGGACTTGTGCCACATCCCTGCCTAAGGCCTCGGTGTGAACGAAACTATTCTGAGGTCCATCCTCTATTCATTATTGCATTTTCCGTATTGTTGATGAGTATGCTAATATGGTTTTGGAAGACTGGGCCGAAATTAAAAGTATCCAGTGTATCCATGATCGCTCGTCTCGACGCTGTGTCAAAAGCTTTAAAAAAATCAAGGGAGGTAATGATCCCTCCAAAATGCTCTTGATTGGTAAGATTCACTAAGTCATCTATTAATCTAATTTGGGATGTGATTGATCTCCCCTTAATGAAACCGGCTTGGTTTTCGTGGATTATAGTGGAGATGACACGTTGTAGACGGATTGCTAGAACTTTTTAGAATATTTTGTAATCAGTATTAGTGAGTGTTATAGGCCTCCAGTTATTAAGGTCGTCTTTTGGGGCTTGTTTCCCTTTATATACTAATTTAGATAGACCTCTTTGTTGACTTAGAGTAAATTCTTCGTTATCAATTGCTTCTAAATAAACCTTTACCAGAAACAGGTATAAAAACGTGGCGGAAGACCATCAGAGCCTGGGCTTGAGTTTTTGTTTAACTTGACAAGAGCTACTTTCACTTCGTCTAAAGTGATTGCTTCTTCACATAAGTCTCTGTCATCGTTCGATAGTTTTACATGGTCGGCATCACGGAGGAAATTGATCAGTGCTTCTTTTCCGTTTGAATTAGGTGTTTCCTTTGTATATAAGTTTTTATAGTAGTTTGTAATGGCTGAAAGCGTCTCTGTGGGTTACTTGGTATAATGATGTTCGTTAGTTCGTACCCGTTTAATGACATGTTTTGTCTGTCTATATCTTTCGAGGCCTAAGAAAAATGCAGTTTTTTCTCCCCGAGTTCGATCCATTTGCATCGTGATCGTATCATCGCTCCTCGTGTCTGTGTATACTCAAGAACTTCCTTTTCTGTTAATACTTGTTTTAATTCCTTTTGCGTATTTTCGTTTTTTGGATTTTTAACAATATCTTTATACAATATTTCAATACATGTATTCAGTTCGGAGATTCTGTTTTTCTGCTTTCTTTTTTGTTTGCAAAGATTAATACATTCGTCCCGTACCTTTATTTTAAACAGATCCCATTGAGTTCTGTAGTCCAGTTCTGAGTCCATTCTAGTGAAACACATCTACCAGGGCCACGTTTATAACGATTAGTTGTTAAATTAATGTTTACTTCTTTGTGGTCTGAAGATGTAATATGATTCCTTGAGCAGTTCGATAGCATGTGCCGCAAGTCCTTGCAAATAAATACATGATCTAATCTCCTAGCTGTAAAAGGATTTAGTCGCGACCACGAGAAATCTTTTCTATGAGGGTTTTGTTCTCGCCAACAATCTATCCATTCCAAATAATCTCTGAACCGTGTAAATGTTTCGCTTTCCCTCTTACTGTGTGGTGTTCCTGATACATTATCCAGATCTTTAATTAATCAAAATACTATTAAAATCTCCACAAAGTATCAAATTCTCTTCAACCTTTAATTCCCGAATGTCATCTTTTATACGTTTTAAAAATGGAATTCGTTCGCTGGCCACTGCCGGCACATATGTATTCAGTACAGTATAATTAACGTCATCAAGTGTAAATTGAATGCCAATGCATCTGTCGTTTATTGTGATATCTGATATAATATTGTTTTCAACGAAATTTTTCTTGACTAGGATGATCAGTCCCTGACTATTTTTTGTTCCTGGAAGAGCGGTCAGGTGGCCGCTTTGTGATATAGGCTTCTTGTAGGCAGATTACATGTTTTGTTTAAAAAGATTGAAACAATAATTTTCTTTTTAATTTGTTGTTGAGGCCTCTGCAGTTTAGAGACACTACTTTCATCTCTATGAGGTCGGTGGAAGGGATGTTTAATTGAAGTAGAAATTGTAATTGTTAGACATTATGTTTTAAGATTATCTTAAGTTCCAAACAGAACCGCTGTCCTTATCTCGTTGTCCGTAATACGTTTCCGAGTCGTTTCCGTGAGGGTCTAGCGGGTCAATCAAGGGTAAACTTATGTTTCCGCCTTATCTTCCCACCAGTCAGGTGAGTCACTGGATCTTTCTAGTTTATTAAGCCTATCTGTATGCTCCTCTCTCTCATCTCTCTCTCCTCGCGCCTTTTTCTCCACTGATTGCGCTCGATCCTCCCCTGACTGACGGCGTTTGGATGATGATCTCTTTCGCTCTCTACTAGATCGAGTTTGTTTGGTTTTTGCGGATATCATGCCCCTCAATGTTGTTTGTACCAGCTTTAGTTGTTTTGGGACTTCCCCCTGGCTTTGTTGAGCCTCAATTGGCTCTGTGGTCTGGTCACCTGTGCCAGACACTGTTTCCTCAACCAGAGTGGTCTCGACCTCTTCGACCCGTTCTCGCTCCCAACTCTGACGGTTTGTGGCAATGGTTGTTTTTTTTTGAGGGCGGGGAAATGAAGATAAATCTTCTCCCCGTTTTGTAAGAGGTCAAACCTCCATTTTCGTCCCTGTAATGTTCATCCTTTATATCAGATAGCATGTTCACGCTTATCTGTCTCAGGGATTTTTTGATTTCCTCGGGCGCCACAGAGTATGGTACATTGCTGATGAGGAGTTTGATTGACTCCTGTTCCGTGTGCAAGGGGGATCGCACGAAAGTGGGGACGCTCGTGCCTCTAATGTCTAAACCATGTAAGAGGATGGCATTTACTGGACGCTCGTGCCTCTAATGTCTAAACCATGTAAGAGGATGGTATTTCTGCCAGTAGCGGTCTTTGTGTACAAGCGCCAGGTGCCTCTCCACTTCTGGGCACCAACTACCACCCCCTCCCCGCGCATCTTTTCCATTGATCGACACACTTCGATACCTTTCACTGGTGTTGTGTCAGCATTTCCAATTGACACGTTCACTATAAAAGACAGTGGAGGGCCAGTTATGTCAAACGGCATAGCCATGTTGTGCAGCCAAAAACAACAACCACCGGCAAGTGAACAAGATAATTGGTTCAAAAACAAATATTATTGGAGAGAGGTGGAAAACTATTTGACCAGCGCTGGAGAAAATGCCCCGTAGAAAAGGCTTGTGTGTGAAAAGTCTGCAGATTGAACACAAGATATTATGTAGATACTATATAGATGAAAACAAGGGAACAAAAACCCTGAGGAAAGGATCAAGTCACGTACGATGTGTACCACCAACAGGAGACAGTTACGGCAACAAGTGCAAAAATGACAATGAGGGGTGAAAGAGACAGAAAAAAAGTCTGATGTTGTTATTGTTGTTGTTGTACTGATACTAGAGGAGGGCCTTCAAATTGTCACAAGACCCCTCCGGACACTGTAATATCACATGAACGGTGTTGATACTCATAGGACCTGTTGTTTGCTAGCTGTGCATTCTTCTCGTCTTGTCCGAAGTTTACGTTCTCCTTATATCCATATAAACTGCCCACACGAATCTCCCACTTGTGGACATGAACCAGAGTCGCCCGCTTGGAAACCAAACAAGTTACACCCATGAGATAGCCGTTCGGCCAACACGCTGACCCAAACCTGGTATCATCTTTGACAAATTGTTTTAACAGACTGTTGCAATTGTGTCCCTTCTTTCACTCTTTGTTATTCCTGAGTAGTGTCCCTCCTTTTTGCCTTTATATATTGTTCTTTGTCTATATTCATTTCTAGAGTATGGTCCCTTTCAATGTTTGTTTATTGTCCACTCTTAATAGTGCTCACTTGTGTGTATTACCTGTGCACCTGTTCAGTTTACCTCACTTTTCAATAAAGCTTCATGAATGAAACATAGACAGTCTATCTCTATATATAATTGCGTACTTTGAAACTCACATTCGCTATATCTTCCTAGCCGTTACAGCTATCGTTCTGAAATGTCGTGTACAGTTGAAAAATGCAGAGTACTGGGTATTTAGCACGAGGCATGTTAAATTTGTAATATATATAGCGCCTTTCCTCGTTTTACAGCAAGCTCAAAGCGCCTCACAGCCACAACTACCCCGACAGACCTGATTCATTCCAGAGCCTTCTGGGAGACATACTGGGTAGTGCTGCCTGATCGGCGCCCACACCGACATGCTGACAAGATTTTTCACTGTCTATAGTCAGGTTCTCTTTTTACATCTGGATGGGGTGAGAAAGTCTTGACACAAAATGCTTGTCCAGCCAAGAGTACACCTGGCGGTGGAAAAGAAAATACATGTACTCTTAAATCCAAATAAAGTCAACACATACAGAAATCGAACCCGGGACCCTTGACTCCAGAGGCCAACACACTAGACACCAAGTCACACAAATAAACAC
The DNA here is from genome assembly GCA_031471215.1 of Gastropteron pacificum. Taxonomy (NCBI): domain Eukaryota; kingdom Metazoa; phylum Mollusca; class Gastropoda; order Cephalaspidea; family Gastropteridae; genus Gastropteron; species Gastropteron pacificum. Next base: position 4,141 of record JAUELK010220711.1, on the reverse strand, counting down.
AAAATCAATGAACCAAACAGGAGAGAAATGCAAAGAACACAAGTCTAGCATTACTTGTTGACATTTCAATTTATTCATAAATAGAACAAAGTAAAGGAAAATCTGGCATAAGTTTTGCTCATTGGAATGGCGTTGAGAAGAAACAATTTTGTGTGTAGGAAATGAAAATATACACCGCAGTGTACATTTGCTCGTAATAGATTTCTATAGGAACATGTGTGTGAAATACATCCAACATGCTACAAATTTGAACCCCCAAACTGAAGGCAAAAGGCACATAATATTTTCATCGAGTTCAACATTAAAGAATGTAAGTTCTTACATTTCAATACTACTGTCCTAGAAAAGACTAAGACTACATGTTTTAAATACTTTTACTATAAAATGAAAAAATACAAAAACTTTGAGGAAAGTTTAAACAAACCAAATGTAGCACAAAAAACCTATAGGCCAGTATGATCGATGAGTATGATCAAAATCTTGTGATTTACTGGTACAATAGATACAAACTTTGCACTCGAAAATACTGTATATCCATAATAAATGCATCAACATCTTTCAAGATAAGACACATAAGATCCCTCCAAATTCTAAACACACAGGCACATGTAGTGTAACTCTCATATCTATCATAGAATTTCACCTTGTATAACTTAATGTCATGATCAGATGTGATTCTCATTATATGTGATCTATATTTCACATTTATATATACATTTTATATACTATGTGCGTGTGTGTGTGTGAGTGTGAGAGTGTGTGCGTGTGTGTGTGTGTGTGTGTGTGTGCGTGTGTGTGTGTGTATGTGTGTGGTGTATTTTATTGGCTGTATCTTGTCTTTCACATTTCCCTGTCATTTGTAATGTCTTATTATGTAATGCGCATTGAGCATATGTTTTACATCTGGAAATGGGCATAAGAAATGTAATAAATCATTATTAATTATTAAAGTTATTATTTCATTAGTTTAGCAGGAGAGCAGTTGAAAGCTTTTTTCTCTGTTCAATCATGCGGCTCATGTGCCAATGTGTGCTTGTCACTCTCCCATGTACACCGGCATGAGTTTCCCCATTTGCGTGGATTACTAAAAGTTTATCTTATCTTATCTTATCTTATCTTATCTTAATAAAAATCATCCATATTTCAGATGTCTATGACTCAATGCCATAGATGTTTGTACAGGAAAAAAATGTAGCACCTGAGTAGTCGGGTGGTAGTTTTCAGTCAAATCTGGATCGGATGTGGCTTACACTAGTAGTACATTTTAGAGGGACGATAAATTGTTATTTTTCTACAATACCAAACGACACAAGCCACAAAACAAATCCTGGAATCGATGATGGAGGGCAAAAGAGGCAGAGGAAGACCAACAAGAAGATGGGAACAGGATATAAGGGTGGGAGGCTGGCTGGGAACAACAACTACAGAAGCAGGCAGAATAGCCAAAGACAGAGTGTTGTATCCCAGGAGGACTGGCTGATACAGAGAGAGAGAGAGACCAAAAGCCACTGATGCATGATCAAAAAGCCACAATAACTTCACACGTAACCCAAGAATGACATACTTGAAGCACAAATTGGAATGTCTGGAAAGGCCGCCAATCATAACAAGGTATTTGGTTAGCAGGGACTTTGTGTATTTACAGTTGTTTTTTATTTAATTATATATACAAGGACCCTACGAGAACTTTTTCTTAAGAACAATATAAACATTTATTTCAGAAACATTCAGAGCAGCATGAACATGAATTATTTCTATACATGAACTAGAGTAGAAGAGTATGTGTGTATATAATTCTAATAATCTAAGTATTGAAACAATAGTAAATAAACATTTTTTTAAGTACAAAAAAGGTGAAGAATATAATGAAACGCGCCTTATATATACAAAAGACATTACGACAGTGAAATAAGTAAGGCCATGATTTGAACATTTTACACAAAAATATGTACTCGTAGAAAACTTTACCTTTATACAAAAACAATGAGAAACTTGCAGAAAACAAAATGTATGTATATACAACGCACAAATTATGGATAACAACAAGATATTTACAGTAATATATTTTATATAGATTGCATATATTTTTTAATACAGAAACAAATGCGAGATTCTCTACCCACAATTCCATCATGAAATGATATGAAGTGTTTAATAGGTATCTGATCACAGATGGTGAAATATACACACCGGCAAAATGCATGTTTGGGCAAAAACAGTAATACTGAGTCATTCTTTGGGCCTATCTATATGTGACACTTTTTTTTTCTAGTCACAATGAACAATTAACAGCACTGGTCTACTGTCATACAAAAGCGTCAGGAACAATCTTTCTCTGAAAATCTTACCCACTATATGTAAACGTATTATATTATATATAGAGATATATTGTGAGAACATCCGTTGTAGAAGCTAACATCGACAATGATGAGACTAACATGCTAAAATATATATATATATATGATATATGATATAAACAAACATGCCACTGAGAAAATGAGAGGCTCAAGTAAGGTTCCAGAGTGAATGAAACAAGATATTATTATGTCGTATTGAAAGAAGTCTATGAATAGTCATCATTTCTGAATCTAACAACCGCTAGAAATATTAGAATGTCACATCACATCAGGTATTTATGGTCATGATGAAATCAATAAAGATGGTTTGAGCAGAGCAATGAAAAGCTAAAAATGTGTTTTAAGAATTAGTGTGTCTCAGGCGCACATAAATATTGATGCATTTTATTTTGTTCTAAAAATTCTTTTAAGTATGTAAAGCTAATTCTTAAGTACGAACAATAAAATAAATAATGTTCATTATGGAGGAAACATTGGAAGGGAATTGCTTTGATCCTTTTCTTAACAATTAATTGAAAACAATTGAATCCCCCCCCCCCCCCCACCCCCCCAAACAAAAAAACCCAAAACAAATCAAACTGGAGGTGTCTCATGACTGCATTGCACAATTGCAAGGGGCAAGTTTGAAGGCCCTCCAGTCCCAGTTTGCAGAGCTAGGCTGCCATGGCTCTGTAGGTCTATAACTAAGACCACTTGAAGAGTGGGTGACTCATACCTTGTGCCTGATGATAGCAAACGACAACAACAACATCTTAGCTGATCTTTTCTTATCTTCAATATGCTTTCTTCTATCTCCAGGTAGGTCTGTAGGTCTATAAGTATAAGACCACTTGAAGAGTGCCTAGTACCCGATGGCAACAACAACAACAACAATAAATAAACACATGAACGACAAAAAGCCATCATGACAAGACGTCTTTAGAGGGAGCTGTGTTGAATTTCAGAGCCTCGTATTTGCTGTGTACTTTGTCGAAGTTGACGGTGGACCCGATCATGCTTGGCGACCTGTCACTGCCAGTGTCTCCAATAGATCCAGGGGTGGCAGGGGTGGCAGGCCTGGGGACGTAAGGGAGAAAAATGCTATAGGATTACAGAATTAGGTGGGAATAAATACAATTTTTAAAAGAAAGAAACTGTATTCATCCATAGGAAATTAGTTTTGAGTTCGAGTTTGAGTTTTACACCCCTGGTGACACAATTGTATTGCATTGTATTGTATACAAGAAAAGTTCTAAAGGATAAGCTCAGTCGGTAGCGTGCCGGACTCGGAATCCAACGACCTCGGGTTCGAGCCACGACTGGGGCGAGTTCCGTAAACCCTAGGTAAAGTTTTTTTTACCACCATTTCGTCACCCCACCCAGGTGTAAAAGGGGCACCCGGCCATAGGCATGTCCCTGCGCCTCACAGGCTGCCTGTACTTGTGTTCAATGTTTATGATGTGTTATGTGTTGTATGCATTAGTAGCCTATTGGGGGGAGTAATAGATATTAAGCGCTTTGAGCTCTTCGGAGGAAAAGCAATATATAAATGCCATATTTATCTTTTTAATAGGAATCAGGAGGGAATAAATAAAATGTAAAAATGTTTTTTTTAAAGGAAACTGTATTCATCCATTGTCCTTTATGTGTCATAGGAAATAAGTTTTTTTGTTTAAGTTTTACACCCTTAGTGACACAATTGGATCATTTGATGATACAGTAGAACCCGCATACGTCGACATTGCTGGGACTATTGAAATCACGTCGAGTAAAGAGAAAGTCGACATAAGAGTATTAAGAGTTTG
>JAUELK010220689.1:0-10185 GCA_031471215.1 Gastropteron pacificum | reverse complement strand
AAGAAGAAGAAGAAGAAGAAGAAGAAGAAGAAGAAGAAGAAGAAGAAGAAGAAGAAGAAGAAGAAGAAGAAAGAGACACTGTGCATTTTAAAGTTACATTGCGCGATTGCAAAAGTCCTCTGTATATGAGGCTGCAGTCATAATTGGAAGAAGAAGAAGAAGAAGAAGAAGAAAGAGAGAGACGTGGAAGTGTTAGGATATGAACAAACAGACTAGATGATCTTACCCAGGAAGAGCACAAAGTACATGGTGAAGATGTTCTGAGCTGTGACCAGACCACCTTGGAACTTGTCAGTCCAGGACTGATGCAGCACGGTACCGTTGCCAGAGGATGTCCTGACAGGACAGAGCAAGTAACCATGATGAGTATCACGTTATTTCTACTTTTTTCACGTAGGTATTATCATAATATACCTTATCATAATATCGTAATATATCATAATATACACATAGGTATCATAATATACCATTTCTTATTTGATTCGATTTTTACAACCCTGTCAACACAATTAGAAGGTCTTGTAAGGGGTGGGACCTATGTATTTATGTCAGTCTCCAATGTGACAGGTATGGAGAGCCATAAATTCTGCCTACAACATGACCCATGTTCAGAATCACTCACAGGGATTGGGACAGGTGTCACCTGCTTGGTGACCAAACGAGTAAAAAACCCAACTTTATACTTTATAACCATTGGCCACCACACGGCTCTGTAATACATGGCATAGAGATTTGTGACTTCTTGGGAGATACAGGGCTCATGAGGTAAGAACATCAATATGACGTATGCAGAGATGCCAACCCCCAAAACTTAAAAGTTGTATTTGTGACATTGAAAAAGTGTATTTTCATGAGAAAAAGTGTACTCCCATGACGAGGCGCGGGAAATGACAAAATCAAAGTACAGTAAAAAAGTGGAATCTTTAAAAAATACACCAACGCATACAGTGTTCAAATTACAAGTTACAAGACATTCTCTCAAGACTGTAATGAATCTTCTATCTAAGTAAAGGATTAATAATTATTATTTGACTTTGATCAGATTTCTAAAAATAAAAGACAGGCTGTGAATAAGATGGAGGGAGTCTGGAGATTATTCCCAGCATAGGTGAGAATAATCATTTTCATTGTTGAACTGAATTACTCAGTTACTGACTCTTGCTTTGATAATTTCTATTATATCCAGAAATGTGTCAAATTGAAGTAGAATATCCTGCTGGTAGTCATACACTCCATGAGTGGAAGTGAGTAAAATGAAGAGAGTGGAGTATGCTAGATAAAATCTATTACTAACAAGTAAAAGTCTAAGTTTGGATCTAGATCTAGACTAATAATCTAGATCTACATGTTGGTTCTTTTCAGTTCTAGAAGTAGTGCCTCAGACCCAAAATAATATAGGCAACACAAGCATATAGCACACAAGTCAAGACTATCCAACAAAACCAAGAACTTAAACCTGAGCTAACAACATCTTAAATCTAAAGGGACCCGGAGATATTTGCGCTAGGCCTGCTAAGTGCTAGACAACAGTACCACTACCACTAGATCTAACCCATGTTTCTGTTCTGATCTGACAACTGACACCTTCAACTTCAAACGCGATCTCTTCTCTGCTACTGCTAGAACTAGATCTAGAATCTAACTTAACTGAGTGTAGAACCAGCGACTAGAGATTATTTCTGTTATCTAGTGTAGAACTAGAGTCTAGATCCTAAAGAACTCACTACCGGGTATATTTTTCGTTTTCCCGTCATTGCAAACAGATTTTTTCTGGAGAATAGAGCTAAAATCGGCTTTTACGAAACTGCCATCTTTGCTGTTGCTGGCTATAAACAACAAAGTTCAAATGTGTTATTGGCGATTTCCAGATTTTATTAAGACCCGCCAAATACCTCGCAATGGACCTGTTTACCTAGTTACGTAAACTAAACGATTTAGCGATGTCCAGATTTTAAGTGCCGGCACGAAAATTTGGCCCTAAAACCGCCAAATTTCTTGCAACAAGAAATATTAGTAATAAATAAACCAGACGTTTTTTTTTCCGCCAACGAAGAAACACGGGGGTAAAATCGGAGTTAAGCGAAGATAGAAGTATCAATGTAAGGTTTCTTCTTATTTTTCTCTTCTGCCGCAGTCCCTGCGATGAAGGTTTCCGACTATCGCTATTGCACTTCCTCCGGTCGGTCTTTAAAGTAGGAATTTTAGATTCCGACGGGCGATAGGTCTAGATTCTAGATCTATCTCTATGTTGGAATTCATGAGCGCGTCGGGATATTCTTCAGTCGGAAATTTAGATCGCAACGGCCAACTTTTTTAAAGATTTCTGTCAGAAATTTTGGCGGTGACGAAATTGTCGGCAAAAGGAGTTCGCAAAATCCGGTATACACTGACCCCTAGGGCAAAGAGAGTTCCAAATTAGTGAGTCACTTCCGCGAGCCAGTACCGACCGTTCTCATTTTGCGTAAAAGAGTGAAAATAATCATTTTCTTCACAAATCGGGAGATTCGTATTTTTTTTACTTCGAAAAATCATATTTCTTCACAGAAAATCGTATTCTCGTATTTGCCTTGAAAAATCGTACTAAAATACGAGAAATCGTACTGGTTGGCATCTCTGCGTATGTGTGTGTTTCACATTATTTAAAATTCTTGATATGGTTTATCACAATAGATCGAATAATGAGCTAATTATATTCAGAAAAAATCCTGAGATTTGAACACAATCAGCAATAGGAACTGACAGAAGATGGAAATTTCATCAGATTCAGCGAACAGCTGCAATAAAGCTTCCATTGTTTTTAGTACTAGGCCAACAACAAATGGTGAAAGAAGGTGAAAACATTTGTGCAAACTTCTGCACCTAAAGAGCTAAGAGAAGATCCTGCAGGCAGACTTACCTAAAGTCGTAGAGGGAGCACCGGTGGGGAGATGAGGAATGACAGAAGGAGACGAGGACCACAGCAAAACAGATCACAGCAATCAGGATGGACGGCAGGAAGCGGGTGGAGAACTGCACCAGGAACTCAATGATTCTCTGGGAAGTACAAACAAATAATTCATTTGGTGTTGTGTTGTTTTCTAATCCCTTTTGCTGTGAGCTGGTTGACCCTGACAGTCGCTGATTGCCTCTCGGATGAAATTACAAGTTTTCATTAGTTGCTGGGCTTTTGTGTAAAGAGTGTTTTTGATGTTTGGGTTGTTTGGGAGTAGTTGGTATCTTGGGTTTTTCAGTTTGGGGCAGTGTAGCAGGAGATGTCCAATGGTTTCCTCATGATCATGCAGTGTTGGCAGTGTGGTTCCCATGCTGGGTCTATTTTGTTGATGTGCTTGTTAGTGGAGAGGTGTCCAGTTCTGGCTCTGTAGATTAGTGCCTGGTCACGTCTAGTCAGAGTGTCAGCTGGGTCCTCAAGGTTGGGTGTCTTCTGATATTTATAGAGTAATTTATTTGTAAGAGTAAGAGGCTTCAATCATAGCAACAAATCTTTTTGCACACAAAAAAGTAACGTATCAATATATTCAGCCTGAAGTAAAGATTCTTTACAGACACTATCTTCTTCTAGCAAACATGATAAACTGTTGTCAAGAGGACATAAATACCAATTCCATTTTTGACAACACTATGGGTCTTCTGATAAAAGAGAAGGATACAATTGGGAACTCTCCATTCTTGTTCCTATCCATAGAGCTGTAAATGTATAGCATGGGCTTGCCACACACATCACTGAGGGGACCCTAAAAGCTATAAATAAAGAGCGGAAACGCTTTGTTCTGGTGCGACCTCAATCCATGGTTGAAAAATCAACAATAGAACTATTTTCTATTGTATACCTCCTCGTCTTTGAGATCACACCAAAATGAGGCGTTCCCACTCTTGTTAGGCTTAGAACTCTAAGGGAGAACTCACCTGTTTGTTGATGTGGTTGATGTTTTTGTGTGTTGCCATGGCCGTGGTGTGAGACTCTTTAGGGTTTCCCATCAAGGAGAGGGCCAGAGCTGGCACCACCACCAGGCTCAGCCACAGCAGATGTGGGGCAGGCAGGGCAGGGGGCAGGAGCAGTACAGAACACAGAACTTGGCACAGCGACACGGCCAGTACACAGCACAGTAGTAAGTAGAAACAGTTGCGCAGGGCAAAGATGTAGTGGCGAGACTGGGGGAACAATGGTGGAATGCCTGATTGACAAATTTGCACATGGTATAGAAATGTTGTTGTTGTGATCAGGCACAAGGTATGAGCTATTCGCTCTTCAAGTGGTCTAATAGACCTACAGAGCCATGGCAGTCTAGCTCTGCAACCAGGGACTGGAGGGCCTTTAAATTGTTTATGCAATTGTGCAATGCAGTCACAAGACCCCTTTGGACCAGAGATATAGAAATATAATACTAAAGGTTTTCAGGCAAGGTGAAATCATATGCAATCATTAACTAGATCAACTCTTTGCTATAGAATGAGTGAGAGCATCCAACTCAATTCATATTTTGCACTAAAATGAGAACATGCCACTACCTTTCCACTAATACTAATTAGGGCCTACCTCCAGAATAAGCTGCATGATGTTGATGTTATCTGTAGCCCTGCGGAAGGTGAGAGGGCAGGGGAGGGAGAGGAGGCGAGAGGCCAACTCAAAGGGAGGCAGAGGTGATGCTGGACCTTCTGTCAGCTGTGGCTGTGAGTGGTGGTGATGGTCCTCAGGCAGCATCTTGCCACACGCACACAGCTGCGGCCACAGGGGCTCCACTGAGATACTGAGGAAACATTCACAACAAACATTTCATGATAGATAGCATTTATATAGCGCTTTTCCCGGCTCTACGGCAAGCTCCAAGCACTTTACAGACACTATTACCCTGACAGACCTGATGCATTCCGGAGCCTTCAAATAATCATATCTTACTGACTTATGCTTCTAGATTCCTTGTGGAACAAAGGGGCCGCAAAAATAATTGTATACCATAACAAAATAACTATGTGATCACTTTTCTCATTAGTCTTCATTACATCATGTTTGTACAGGGGGGGGTACTTCATGTCTGTTTGGTGCTTTGAGCTATCCAGAGAAAGTGTGATACAAATATTTGTGTTCTACCCAAGGACTCAAGGTAGCTTCATGATGAAGACATGATGCTCTATCTTTATCGTAGAAGGTACAGGTGGTCAATAAATGTATGCGTTGCTGTTGCCAAAGCTAAGGGGCTATTCATGTAACTCAAACACAAGTTGCTTGAGTTTTATTTTTGTTTTAAGCAAGTATTAGTAATCAATATAAAAAGGAATGAAATATCAAATGAGTAAGCATAAGAAAATATCTGGTAATGTCTTAGTAAGATGTCAAGATTTCTCCTAAGCTAAGCGCTTCAAGTCTGCTGCATCAGGGAAAAGCGCTATAGACATGAACTGTATAATATTTATTATTATCATCATCAAATTGGACCCTAATATTAGAATTTGATCTAGACCCCCCAAAGTGTGAAAGTCACTGTAAAACACTAAAATTCTGACCTGCAGTCTGCTTGCATGAAGACCTGTGTGTTGACCATGTTCAGAGAGCTTCCCACCACCAACACCACTTCACCGTACTCCTGCATGATCTTCACCATCTCATGGGTGGCTGGGGAGGTAATGTCATGTATGTACATGGATGGCAAATGTTACAATGGGCCCAACAGGGGAATGCATTCGTTTGAATACGTGCTCATCTTTGGAACAAAATTTGGCCTCAGTGAGCTTAAAGAAATTCCAATTAACTACAGAGATAATGGTTATACTGTTGCGTGTGGTAGTCTAAATCGCAACTGAATGTAGGGTGAGTAGGGTGATATCTTGCCTTCCACTTTCTAAAGAATAATCAGAAAAAAATGGAAAGAATTTTAAAATGAAGAATTCTCCTATTCTGATTTAGAATACATATCAATGATGTCTCATACATAATTACAAGAATATAACAAATTTAATAAATAAGATAAGATCTTGATTGTACCGGAGGCAAATTCTTTGGTGTTTGCATGCAAAATGAATGTTAAAGACAATCTGTTATACAGAATGCATGTGTACAAATGGTCACATTTTCCTTGAAGACAAAGGCCCATGATCTCCAAGTACTAACACAATCATCGTCTTTGTAATCAAAATAATCATGACTATTCTGAATATTCTCATTGATACAATTCATAAACAAATCTTTCAACCGTCCAAACTCGCACTGAGAGACCACAGACATTGAACAGAACAAAAACAACAACAGCAAAAGCAGCAGTAGTTGTGCCTTCGTTACTATCAGTATCCTCACCTTCAGGCACACAGTCAGTGAAGAGGTTAACCAACAGGGGCACATTGTCAATATTCTTCAGGTGAGGCCGAATGTTCTCAATACCTCTTGGCAAGTGGGCCTGCAACAGAAAAGGTAAAACAGGTCAAAACACTAAATAGAGAACAAAACTCTTCTTTAGATGCAAGTCTTAATAAGTTGAAAGATCACATGCAGATTTTATTTCATGTTTTTCTGCCTTTGTCATACACAAGATGAGTAATACAAAATATGTTCATTTCTGATGGTCCTTTTGTAGGATAATAACACTGCAAAGAGTGCTTGAAACTAGACATACTGATCAGCAAATAATATGATAATGGCTGACATGATGGGTATTATTGTATGAAAAGAACAGTGAATAAAGGAATTGTTGTGGCTTCATAACTGCCTTTTTTAAGAGGTCTTTCAAGAATGACCAAAATGAAAAAGTCATTCTACATACAACCAATGCCAGTAACAATAAGTAAACAACAACAACAAAATATCATGAAAACAAATCCTCTAGATCTGTGATGCAAGCATAAAGATGGCGCAGAAATAAGTAAAAAGAAAATGTGTGTATGTGGTCTTAAATGCAGAACATTATTTACTTATATCATGCATGTGAATGTACAAATGTAACAGAATTTCCCCAGTGTGTTCTCTGTGCCTTTTTTCAACATGAAAAGATCATGAGCTTTGAGCTTGCCGTAGAGCGGGGAAAAGCACTATATAAATGCTATCTATTTTTATTATTAAATGTACATGTCAAAGTTCTGACAAAGGTTTAAAAGCTTGTATCAACTAAATGAACGCCCTATGAGGCATGCAACAACCCATTCCTGATGTTCCACAAACACAATCGACCCATGCAACACCTCAGCATATGTGAAGCAACTTTATAGATTCATGTCATACACAATCAAAAGACGGAAAGCAACTTCATCACAACTAATTCCATAAAAATGAACATGTGAGTTTATAGTTTGTGTAAAGAGAAATTCTCCCTTTCTCAAGTTCAATTTGAAATGGACCATCAAATCTTAAATATGTTTGAGACTAAAAATAAACTGTTTCTACACAGTGTCATCATGTATTTCATATGATAAACAACTTGCTTTGTCATAGCAATGTTTTAATGCCTTTTAATGCAATTTCGTAACTGTAATACTGTAAAAAACATCTAAAAGAGGAGCAAAGCAAGAACTAAAACTGCACGACCGCCTCAAACAAACGCTCCACAACACAATAAAACCAATGCAAAAGGTCAAAGTTGAACCCAAGCTTGCGGCCAACCAGTGTAGACAAAAGCATTGCTACTTGGGACAGAAAGTTTTACCTCTCCTTCATACTGGGCCCTCCAGTGGCTACTGGGCCCGTGTTCATACAAAGTGACGTCTGTCTAGGGTGTATCACATGACAGGGAAACTCTTTATCATTACTACAGAATACCTCACTTTCATCATACAAAGATTTAGGCCTACACTGTTCAAGTTCACCACCGTTATCTCTATCTATATACAAATGCCATTGTGTGGGAGAAAATTATGGCATTTAACATTGCAGAAATTACACACTAGTATTGTTGGGTTTTTTAAAATACTCTTACACAAGACAAGACAGCCTCTTAGTATTTTCTCTTTGCAACTGCAGCATTGCAGTCTTTTTATTGGGGATTGAACTGATTACTGCAAATTTCTTGCCATTCTATTATGTCATAACTTTTGACTGATAATCAGTCAACCATACTATCATCCTGTTGCCCTCTAAAAAAACTTTTCTGCGTTGTCATAACTCAGATAATATGCAATCAGGGGCAGAGAAGATCACAAGACATTACATGAGTATTAAACATGAAATTTTATTTTGAGGATTGATAAAGTATGGCGGGGTAAGAGTGGACATTTATCTAGCTGGGGTACATGCATCATGTCAAGGACAACCTGTTGCCACCATTGCTCTGAACACACACACAGATAGGTCAAGTAAATTGGATCACACAAGCTGACATGGCATATGTAATAGTTGAAGACTAGATCATGGGCGGTGAGATTGTCAATACAAAATCATAAATGTTACAAAGAACAAAACAAAATCGTTTGAATGCGTTAAGAAGGAAATTAGTACAATGATCAAAGCATTCACTCCAAAATGAAATATTACAACACTCAATTAGAAAGTGCCATGTTCTAAGCAAAACATTAAAAGCATGACTATATTTTTTCTTTTACATAATATGCTGGTGCTTTTGTGCTATATCATATTCTGTATTTTCACTACTGTATGTACTACATAACTATAAACAAAACAAAACAAAACAAAAAAATAAAAATGAACAACCGTTGAGTTGAGAGACGTAATTCACAGACAACATGGAGATGCTGATGTCACAAGGTAGTGAGACTAGTGGTGGGCATATCAAAATCGATATATCAATATACCTATATTTTTAAAATACAGATTTCGATATTTGGTAAATCCCCTTTTTATCCAATGAAAATGGCATAATTTTGAAACAAAATTCGTGAAAATGCACATTTTTCAGGAAAATGTTGCATCAGTTGATCAGACATACAAGAATGAAATTCTAGAATTTGGCAAGAAAAATGTTTAAACTGTGTACGTTCGAACGCACTTTTCTCTTCCTACCTAATAATAGTGAAGTAAATAGTGAAATTCGGTCGACATATCAACATGACATTTCACATATCGAAAAATATTGATATTTCATGTGGAAAAATATCGATACTGTATCGATTTGGATATTGCTGATATCCACCATCACTAAGTGAGACACCTTATCTTCACTTGCCAACAGATGGAGGCCTCAGCTCCACTCCACTAAAATTAATCTCGACCAGGAAGTGAGTTTGCCATGATGACTCACCCTATTGTCCAAGGCCCCTGTCAGGCTATCCTCTGTGTTCTCCGTCACATAGCTGGGCGTGTACCGACTGTCTGAATGCATGTCCAGGTCCTCCTCCTCTTCTTCATCATCGTCATCATCGTCGTCGTCATTCCCATCAGTGTCAACATCAGCACACTGTTGAGCATCTTTGTCCAGGAGTGCATGCCTTTCATCTCCCCTACCTCCATCTTTGTTTGCTTCCTCACGAGTGCAACCTGGGAGTAAGAAATAAGACATCAAAATAAGAAGAAGAGAAGATGAAAACTTTGAGCAAAATTAATTATATCACAAATGCATGTACAATGACATGTATTGCAAATTTATATCTGCAATGTATATATATTTCAACAAAGCTATAAATACATACAGAAGGGTTGTGGTGTAGGAGAACACGTGGAAGGAAAGAAACGCTAAGACTATTTGATAATAGCTCCTTCCAACAGACATTTGCACTTTAACCTGAATAAGTTTATAACAATAATGTCGTTAAAAAATTAAAATGATATTGACAAGGAATATTATGATACTTCTTCTTCTTTAAGTTCTCCTTGCAAGTACGCCTTGAGCCCACTGTGTGGGGTAAGTGCGCAGTATAAATAACCAGTTATTAGATATCAAGGCCAGTTGGCACCACGAATATAGCCGTCCTCTCTGGGCCCTCTAAGCTTCCAAAGGATGGGGTAGTCTACAAAAATACTCAATGAACTTCACAAAACCACCTGAGCTTAACCCTTTGAGCCCTGACTGGCCTCTTGAGCAAATGCATAAGACGACAAAGCTACTAATACTAAATATCACTGTACCGGTATCCCCTCATAGAACGGTGTATGGTTACTACCGGTCAACTAGGAGGGCCTTAAAGGCAGCACTACCAGTATGCCTCCCGGGAGGTTGAGATGGCTTTGGAATTAAATAAGTCTGTCGGGGTAATAGTGGCTGTAAAGCGCCTTGAGCTTGCTGTAGAGCGGGGAAAAGCGCTATATAAATGCTA
>JAUELK010220678.1:0-10186 GCA_031471215.1 Gastropteron pacificum | reverse complement strand
TCAACCAACCAACCATCCAACCAACCAACCAATCAACCAACCAACCAACCAACCAACCAACCAACCAACCAATCAACCAACCAACCAACCAACCAGCCGACCAACCAACCAATCAAACAACCAACCTACCCACCAACCGACCAACCAACCAGCCAACGAGTAGACAGAGCGAGGCAAGATGTGGAGGTAGAAGTACCAACCAACCAACCAACCAACCAACCAACCGACCAACCAACCAACCAACCAACCAACCGACCACCCAACCAACCAACCGACCAACCAGCCAAGGATTAGACATAGCGAGGCAAGATGTGGAGGCAGACGTACCATGGAAACATCTCAGCGCGACATTTGCATGCTCGTGAAGAGGTCTGGTAAGTGAGCCCATCTGGCAGTCAGACCTGCTCACAGCCACACGTCTGGCTCACCACTTCGTCTACACTGCTCACACACAGGTCAAAACACATACAGTACACACACACACACACACACACACACACACACATACACATACACACACACACACACACACAAACACACACACACACACACACACACACACACACACACACACACACACACACACACACATTTTTAACAAATAAAAATTCTTGAGTCCACACTTTTGCTGGTATCGAATAGTTAACGGAATTTCCCCAAACTTGGCCAACACCTTAAATAAATGCAGTGTTCATAGCTGTGTAGAGATATAGTATGCTGTTCAGTGCTCAAAGGCAGTTTATGGACTTTTTAAAAAGACAAAGCTAATTCATGAAAGGCACACATATTCACCCCCATCGCACAAACAAACAGTCATCCTTGTCAGAACACTTCAACACCCACATAGAAAGGAAATTCAACGTTTTTTTCTGCATCTTTTCAAATGCAAACATAAATCTGCTTATTGTGCTTTCCAAGAGTCTAAAATCCGCCTTTTTTCCTCACTCGCTTTAAATTAAGCCTGTGTACTGAACAAATTACAGGTTTCGTAAAAAAAACAACACCCCCAATGGAAACAATGGAAAATTGATTACATACATGAAAGGGGAATAGATAATCTGAATAGGCCTATGTCACCCGCTAAACCATCACAAAGTTTCGTTCCAAATTTGGATTTAGTCTGATGTGTGGTGTCTGAGAAACGCGTAATGAACAAATTATCCAAGTGCACGAATACATAATAGATGTACTTGAAGACCCCAAGCGAGCGATGAGAACCATATAGCGTGAGGCAAAAGGAGAAATCCTTTTTCATTGAGGAAGCAATATAATAAGGAAAAGGTTATACGTCAACATTGTGTACGCAAACAGCTGTCTGAGATTACAAGACACTCACTTCATTACAATAACTTGCCGCATGAGGCAGGGTGTACCCATTTAGTCGACGACAGATAACTAACTTGACGTCATTTGATTCTAAGAATGCTGTACAAACAAAGGCATACGACTATTATGTGCATATATTGAAAGGCATTCTGTAAAGATGAAAAACGCACATCCACTTTATTGGACATCAAAGCATCAGTGGAGATTTGTTTCGCAAGACATCAAAAGAAGTACGTTTCACAAGGAAATGACTTTGCGCTCGAAATCGATTGGGTTTCTTGATCGTTGCACAAAAAGAGATGCAGCACTGCACATAACTTTAGAACTACTTTGTCTAAACACGATCATTATCGCATGACTTGTGCAATAGATTGTTACTGTGCAAAGAGCAACGAACGTACTTTGTCATGACAAGGTCGATCAGCTTTGTGATTCTTGGCATTAGCTTCTTCGCCTGCCTGCTTTCTGCTCGTAATGTTTCCTCGTTAGTGTTAATGTATGTCATTTAGACTCCTTTCATACTCTAATGTAGGACTCTCCCTCCCCTCTTTCCCCCCAAGACTCATTTATGTCAATATATTAAGAAGAGTAGGAATGATTGCATTGTTATTTCTTTCACCCAAGAGTCTTGACTATACATTTGTACTGAAAGTACGCCGAGTGACAACTGGTGCGAGTAGTGACAAATGTTCAAAAAGCATCCTTCGTGACAAGGAGATATTTGGAGAAATGCTGATAATTCTTAGCGTGGTTAATGTAATGCTACAGCACTCTACACAGTGCTCTGTGGTTTACCTGAGGACTTGGGCAGCTTCCCATGTCAAGTATGTCTGTCATAAATAGAATACGGTAGAGTTAAGTGGGGCCCCGGGCACATGCTTGCATACACAGATTCCGCTGTTTACTGATTGTTCATCCACTGTACTCAATGGTTTTACATGTACTCGTATTTACCTTTTTTATCATTTTAAACACACCATATCTCATTAGCACACCGTATTCGTCTTTGGGGATTCACAGTGGAAACCATAATTTTCCTTTCTGTATGTATCAAACTGAAGGTGAATTTTTGTGGCATGAGCTTTTAACAGTAACATTTCCTACCCCTTTTGTAATAGGCAGACACAGCGTGAGCTGATCGATTGTCCCAAAACAAATATACACTCGTAATGTACGACTTCATTCAGAATGGAATAGATCTCGTGTATTTCTTATGTTGCATTTTATAACAATAGTGGACTTTCTTGTTTTTCCCCCGTTCACCAAACGTTTAAATTAGCCCACTGCCATCCACTCGTTGAGGAGCTTGTGTTGACCCACACATGTGGTCCTAAGCACTATTGAATAAGCCACTCGGGCCGAATCGACATCGCGGGCTATAGAGGATCAAAGGCTGTGAAGGATTTCCCCCTCCCAGACAGCCTCACGACGTCTCCATATGAAGTGGTATCCAGGCCGGGTGGGTCGTGGCCACACCGGAATACAAGGGGGAAATGAGGATATCCGAAAACCCTACTTGTATCCGGTTTGGGAGCGCTCATTCCAAGTGGCCATTCCACATCCTACTTCAGAGATCATACCAGACCACCGAGAGATTCAAAAAAAGTGATTGCATGACCTACTTGAGTTCCCGTTCTCTCCTGCTAAAGACATGCCTCAATGGCCCAACAGAATAACCGACGATGCAGCAAGTTTGAAAGTTCGAGGAATCATTCGAAAATTTAGGAAGGAAAAAAAAAGAGAAGGAAAATCACAATCCTGAAAGGAATCCTAATTATGCAATGGTTAGCGAAAAACACGAGAGACGATACCGTGGAAATGCAAAGAAAATCTAGATTTTGGAGCTTAATTACAAAAACATTACAAACCAAAGTTACTTTATATGTTAATGCAGCTTTTAGTTAGATCCTTCAATTTCAGAAAGAACGTTTCATTTTATAGGATTCTGCTCAGAAATAAGACCGAGAAGAAGATTAATACATTATTATATTGAAAGGCTGCAGAGATCTTGACAAAGCCTAGTTACGTAGAAAATACACACGCAACTCTTTGAAAGTGTATACACACCCTACTGCAAAAAAAAGAAACTTCTTTCGCGATGAGCTTCTCCACTAGATAAACTTTCGCTGCTGTGTGTAGCCTGAAGAATGAAAAACATGGGGGTTGGGTCGAAATGAAGTGTTTTGGCTATAAGGTACCTTTTTGTATTTCTTAGACATTTCACTCATCGTTCAGGGCCAAGGAAAACCCAATGGTATCTCACAGCTTGTTTATCCTTTCACACGTTTTCCGGTCTCCCGGTTTCAATGTACATACAAACATAAATGTGCCCGATGTAGTGGAAGCGGATGTGGCAACAGAGCATTGGAAACTTCACCTGGGGAATGAGACGAGTAGTCCCTTCTTGGAGTAGTTTGCTCTAAATCACTTTTTGTAACATTGTACCTCATCACTACCATTTCACATTGGCATATTTCCCAGGTCAAGTGCTTTATGCTCACGGCCGATATTCTCTTATTCTCATGTTAATCTTCGATGGTGTCTGTCCCAAAACTAGCTACAGGTAGGAAAAAGTGACAATGAACATGGACATTAGCACATTGTCAAAGAACCATCGTCAGGCGTGAGCAATTCAACAGAAAGTATTATTGAATTATCAGCGAGGGATTCTGGCTTAGTGTACATGGCAGCTTTGTGCCCACGTCCAATGATAGCTTCCTGTATAGACAAGGCCATGCCATGAAATTGTATTACACGTCAATTATGTTACGTAGACGAACAGTGTCTGGGGAGAGAAGGATTCCCAGGCTACACTACATGCCATTCACGTCTAGCTAAGAGAGGGAAGAGAAAAAAAGTCTCAACCTCCCAAGTTTGTTCCACACGTCAAAAGTAAACAGATCGCTGTCAAGATTTCGGACTCTTCCCTACTTTTCACTCAGGCTAGAGGGAATACGGTGAAAGCAAGGCACCCTGGTGTCGAAATAGGGGCCGTGCAGAGCAATATTTTCTCAGCCATCACGCGGACATAGGGTGCTCTTTCCCCTAACCTAGGAGCGCTGTCAGAAAAGGCCCGGATCCCCAATCCGCCATGGTTTATATCTATGTCAACAAGAACAAGACACATTTTTTTCAATCAGGCAGACACTGTCTGGTGAGGAGAGGGTGGAAGGCGGCGCTAGCCTGCTCTTAATCAATAACCCATATTCATCCGTGCTACATCAGAATTGTGGCCTATTTTCTTCTTAAAATTCAGAATACATGCATATCTGCATATTATACGACCAGACTTATGCCATTGTCTGTATGGAAGAGAATGAAAAAAATGCATGTCCATAAGACAAAAGCATTGGCAACAAAATGGAAATCTCTTAAATGTTTTTCTTTGCTGACAAAAGATTTGTGGTGACAGATGTGGCGAACATCGCGTAGCTCAGCCTGCAAGAAGAACAAGGAAACAGCCTTGGCACCAAACAATGTACGTCTTTTTGTCTGAGGCTCTTCTCGTTCTTCTTTCTTCTTCTCATAATTTACATTGCACATAGAATATGTGTATTCCCTCAGCGGATTCCACAGAAAAGGGGCAAATGAAATGTATCATTTGTTACCACATGAACGAAAACAGCGAATGAAACAATGTTCCATCGATTTGACACACACTTTAGTATAACAGAATACCCGTGGCCACTTGGAAAGCAAACGTAATTACTCCAGGTGTAAAAGTACGCTCACTGTTACACTGATCGACTGAAGATAAGATAACGACTTAATTGGTCTACAGTAAGACGGGACTATATTGTCGCCTGTCCCTGTAAGCCTGTTGCTGGTGTTCGACAAGCCTGTTGTCGTTCCTCGTTCGATCATCTTATCTTTCTGAACATGGCATGGTTTGGCAGAGGACATTTATCGAGTAAAACAACTACTTACAAGCCTAAAACAGGCATCTCTTCCGTCCCTGTCGAAACGTACCAGAATCTCACCCGTACAATTTCTAGGTCAAGACTTTAGACCTAAGACAATTTTCTCTAGGCTATGAGTACTTGAAGTGTTCCCATGATGGCATCAATGTGTCCACGCAACATTTCTCTCAACACACCATCTCGCCAAACCATCCGCCTTTTAACCTATCAAAACATTTGCTCACATCGTCTCTGTTTACAACGGAAGCGGTACAGTGGTTAGGCAAAGGTCACGTGGTCGAGCCTGTGCCAAGGTGGTATGTAGTCAGTGCCCCAATCGATCACAGACGAGAACTTTGGTGGAGACTAGCGCTGTGGTACACCGTTCTGTTCTTGAGATCTACTTGGGGAAGAGCTGGGGTTATGATTTTGAGAATGGATCCCAGATTCCCAATTTGTGTGTGGGCGGCGCACCAAGGAGGTGGGGATAGAGAGGACGAAGTGACAGTATAGACCTATTACGCTGACGGTATTCAGATTATAGTCTGTTGTAAGAATGGCCTAAGAGGAAAAACAAAACAGGGCGCAAGTACCACCGTAGTAAAGGGTGTTTAGACTTCATTGAGACCTTCAGCTATCAGACTGCATTATGGTAGAGGCCTAGCTTGGTGCCCCAAGTCCTTGAGACTTTTGTCAGTAGCTGTGTGGGAGGGACATTTTTCTTTTCGTTTCCTTTCTTTTCTATATTTGTTTGTACTATGGTTAGTGGATCGGATGGCCGGGATTTTCCTGCCCAGTTTCCTGAGTGAAAAACGAGGCCTGTTGGGATTTATTATCCTGCTTTTATTCCCTGTATTCCCCGCTACTGCAACCCGTATTTTCGTTAAGAGCCTGGGCGATTCCTTTGAGTGAGGCTTATTTCGGGTTTGGGTTTGGGTTTTCCATCATCGAGTTGTTCTTATTACGGGATTTCTCATCCTCGCTCATTCTTAGGGAGCAAGTTATGATTATGAACACATCCAACACTGGGCTAGATATTAACCCCGGTTCGATTGGGTGTCTTTGGTTCGCCTTTCAAGAGGAAAGAAGCGCTGTACATGACCTGTATCCACAAGTATAGTTGTTTCATCACTGCATAACTCATTCAAATCTATTTCCTCTGTAAATGTATCGCTCCACATCCCCCTTCCCCTCTCACTCTTTCCCCGTTTGTCCATCTTTCTTTATTTGTCTAATCCCTTCTGTCCTTTTCTCTTGGTTATTCATCTTTCACATTGTCATTCCTTTTACATACAGAAGTAAATCAAGACACGCTCCTCCTTGACGTGACAGCCCAGAAAAGCTAGCGCCATGCCCAGAAACGAAACATGTTGGCGCGCACGCGCACTATGTCTTCAGGAAATGGAGACAAGCCATTTTTGAGACAGCTTCCGGAAGTAGAGAGAACGCCGAGCGGGCAGGGACAGGTTGTGAGAGCAGAGGGACGTCAACACAGAAAGTGTGCCGACCAGCGCTGGGGGAACCGTCAAGAGGCGAGGTAGACCATGTGAGCAAACAAGAAAACGTCCTCCATTTCCCCGTCCCTGGCCCCTCGTCCTCTGAGCAGCTCGCGCATTGTTCCATTTACACTAATGTATCCTTCCACGACACGTCTGCACCGACTGGAAGACGCTGTATGCATCTCTTGGGGCCTCACAAAGGCGGACCGACCTTTCTTTACAAACTCAGCAGCCCCATAGTGACGTATTGCCACATTTTGGGGGCTTCCAATATAGAACGCCTGGCCTTAATGGAAGGTTATTTATAGTTGTTAGCATCTGGTTCACATGTACTTTCTTTTCTTCTTGTCTATGGGAATGGGAGGAGGGAGGAGAGTTTGGGTTATCGACAAGACATCAGAATGAGCGTTGCTTATGTTAAAAGGTAAAAGCTTCGGCCCCGGGTTGTATTTATAATCACATGGAAGGAGAGAGAGAGAGAGAGAGAGAGAGAGAGAGAGAGATAGTGAGAGAAAGAGAGAGGGAGAGAGAGAGAGAGATAGAGAGAGAGAGAGAGAGAGAGAGAGAGAGAGAGTGATGTAGAGAGAAAGAGACGGAGACAGACCCAGATGGAGTAGTGGGTATTGTATTGACACGTTTATTTTGGAACAACACTGCAGCTGACATGTGTATCTGTCTGCACAGAGTTGAAATGAAACACACACACACACACACACACACACACACACTCTCACCCCCCCCCCACACACACACCCTCACTCGCACACACACACCCTCACCCTCACACACTCACTCTCTCAAAACATCCCTCCCACGCGCACACATATACACACACGTCAATAGACATATCAAAAGAATTGAAAAAGAGTGAATGGGAGTATCGTGCATTGCCAAGTTTCATTTAAGACATCTGTGTCGACACTATGCCGTGATCTGGCTCTCTGTTTGTACAGCGTTCACTGGAAAAAATACCCACTCTGGCACAAAAGGGGGCCATCCACTGCGCAGTTTTCCCTTGACGCTCGGACTGTGCATGGCCTGCGCAGGGCAGATCAAATCTGAACCAGTCCTGAATGCGATCTGCACAGGCCTCGCACAGGCCAACATTTTGATGGGAATGTGAGTCCAGGCCTCTAGGCCGGGCCTCAAGGGCGAATTGCGTTGTGGCTGGCCACCTTAAAGGCTACGGGGCACATCGCAGGCGACTGGCCGACTTTAAGTCTGATGAACAGGGCCCAGATTAGATTATCGCCGCAGCAAAAGCCTCTTCCTCTACGCCATGCAAGCCTGCCTCCCGTGAGTTCCTGCATCAATCGAAATTCTGCCCCTCACAAATTCAATTGCTTAGCTTCTAGAGTCTATTTTAAATCTACTTTCTTCCTCAGAAACATTCACAATTTCACACAAATGAAAGGTAGAACAAAGAAACCAGAACCAAAAGAAACCATGATGTATAATCG
Organism: Gastropteron pacificum; assembly: GCA_031471215.1. Lineage (NCBI taxonomy): Eukaryota > Metazoa > Mollusca > Gastropoda > Cephalaspidea > Gastropteridae > Gastropteron > Gastropteron pacificum. Next base: position 2,002 of record JAUELK010220678.1, on the reverse strand, counting down.
GGACAAAACAAGCCACAACTTAACGAAAACAGAAAGAAGTAAATTATTACTAGAATGAATCAAGACCGTGGCAGTTAGGAATTCCTTCGACATTGTTATACCAGAACAGTTCCACAAAATGAAATGAGATGTCAATAGTCACACACGCTTAAAATCAAAAACTACTTGCGAAAACTCTGTAGAACGATGTTTGTCCTTGAAGTACATGGATGTCTCAATCAACTTCACCAGCACATTCGTGAGCACATCTCAGGAATGACAACCAAAAGCCGCCAGGCATGGCTAGTAAAAATACAGATGTGGGCCACAGGAACCGTGCTAAACAGGTAGGGAACATTCTACGTTGAGAGAAAAACGGAACAAATAAGAAAATCAAATGAAGCTGTCGGCAGCTAATCTAGATAAAATAGAAAAACAAGCAAAACCAATATCCTGTGAATGAATGAGGACAAAAAGCTATGGGAAATAAAGAAAGAGAAAAGAACACTTTAAAAAAGTAGAACATCAATGTGTTAACACAAAAACAAACAACACTCGGAGGGAGGGGAACAACATCTTGTAGAGGATGGAACATAAGAAAAAAAACACAATAATCGAAGCAAACTACTGCAACTTGAAACGAAAAACAACAAAAGCAACCCAAACATGCACAAAACAAAACATTGGTCACCGATAGCAACAATCAACAATCACAGCAAAGCAAAACATGAAAATTAAAAAAAAAGAAAAAGACGGAAAGACAGAGAAACAAATCTAAAAAAGGCAACATAAATAAAAATGATAATATTGTAAACAAAAAAAAAGGAAAAAAGGAACAAGAAAAAAAAGGATAAAGGAAAATAAAAAAATAAATGGTACAAGAAAAAAACACCTTACATACAAACAATAAGAACAAATTCATCAGATTATACTGCAATTACATTCTGCAGAAACGGACGCGAAAGTGAAATGTATTAAACCAGAAACCATCTTCAGCTCAAAACCAGGAAGTCGAATTCAGTACGTGAATCAAGGGACTGAACTCAATAATTAGAAGCAGGCGCCGACTACTAACTACGACTGAGAAAAACAAAATAAAACAACAACCCAAAAACAACAAACAACAAAAAACCCTCTTTGTTTTAGTAAATGGACACAATGGGAAACCAATCTATAATGACTGACATTCCTAAAGTGCAGCAGTCCTTGACCACCATCTAGCTCTGTTACTGTCTGTTACTGTCTGACTATCTGTTACTGTCTGTTACTGTCTGGAAAGTCCGCATTCGTTCCGTGACGGTCTCATGGGAGGCGCGTATTAATTTCATGGGAGGCATTCTGTCAACACTGTCTACAAAACGTTCCTAAAAAAACATGACTAGTCGTCTGTCTATGGTCTGGTACCCACGTGACCAAGTTGTGTCAGAAAATAGGCAAAAGTATTGGTATTTGTAAATGGTAAGAGTACATACATACAGGGTGCCACCCTCGGGACACCAAATGGGAGCAGAGGCGTAGCCAACTAACATAACACAATATCTGCATTCCTGAAGGAGGATGCGCCAGACTAGAGTACATGGCATTGTATGTTATTGTAATATATACAACAGAATAGTGGCCAACCTTACAAACAAAGTAAACCACCACAGTCCTACACCAATAATTGACTTCACCTCACGAACATTAACAATGCCGTTATAGCAACTAACCAACCGGGGTCATTAGCAGAAAGTGTGGCACCGGAGAAAAAAACAGAAAAAAGACCATACATGTGACTCAGGATAAGAAATTGTCCTCAAATAGAAATCCATAATCAGACATGGTTGAAATAAAGTTTTGAACTTACGCGCTTTAACTCCTGGGTCAGATTCTATACTGACCTCTATACAGACCACGATTGAATGCGATAGGCTGCCTATGATCGGACCCGGGTCCCATCATAACATTTTTATATACGGACCCGTGAGCGCAGGTAGCATAGCCGTAATGTATCGAGGGGCGGGTGAGAGTGGGAGAAACTCGT
>JAUELK010220677.1:7173-19495 GCA_031471215.1 Gastropteron pacificum | reverse complement strand
ATAATAATAATAATAATAATAATAATAATAATAATAATAATAATAATAATAATAATAATAATAATAGTAATAATTATTAATGGATTTTTTTGGGCTGCTCAGGGGATCAACTTTCAATTTCTGAAATAAAACCATGCAGGAATCACAATTGCAAGGTTCATACAAAGAATATGAAGGCTCACGACGCGACTATACGCATTTGTAGAGCGCACAAATCCATCATTAGGCGCTGGGCCTGTACGCTCTAAGGTGCTTTTAGCCAAAACACAGTCACAAAACAGACGAAAAACAAAAACAACACATGGCCAATCTCCGTATTCAGGGCCTAGAGATCAAAAAACGTAAAGCCCCACGATGTGCAGCCTTGGCACCTAAGGGGGCCATCCACGAAGATGCTTTCCCCTTGAGATCCGGTCCTGAGGCCTGGCCTTGAGACAGCCTTGAGGCCTGGAGTCACATTTACATTTCAACTTGGGCCTGTGCAAGGCATGTGCAGGCTGCATTCGGGCCTGGTTCAGGCTTGATCTGGCCTGATCAGACCATGCACAAGCCGGGCCTCAAAGGAAAACTGCGTCGGCCCCCTGAAGTACCAAGGTTGCACATCGTGGACTTAACGGGGCCCAGAAATTATGCGGGAAAATCCGAAAACAAAACTTGGTAATACAACGCTGCCTTGCCTGAATGAACGGGAACGTGGCTCGAGCCCCCGAAACGAACGTTAAAAGTGTGAACTTTCAATTATTTCAATGAATCGATGATGGTTGACTGAAGCCCCAAAATGTCTGCCACAAGCAAAGGAACAATGACATGACATCAATGAAATATTGATGTCAACATGCCTAAAGGCAATACGATTGATCGGTCTCTGGAATTTAGATATGTTCAAGTTAGTAGAGAGCAGGCGGAGTCTGGACACAAGATAAACCAAGTCTACATTACATGTGATGGGATTTGAACTACAAACAAGGTTGTTTATTATCTTAGTGATACTGAAAGGCTAACGCTTACTTACACTTACGAAGTGTAGCTAGATCTAAATCTAGATTTAGCTGTAAACTGCATCTAGAGTGATGGTTCATGTACCTCAGGCCTAAAACCAAAACTAATTAAAAGATTCTCCTTTTCTTGTTCTTCTGTTAGTTTCCACTTCAAAAAAGTTAAGCTGGAGATGGAACGAAAAAGGTCACCGAGAAAAGAGCTGAAAGCAAAACTCTCTCGAAAATTAGACATTGATCTAAATCTAAAACTACATTTAGATTGATGGTACTGTACCCTCAGGACTAAAATCATGAGTGCGCGGAGACCCTTCTAACCTACATTTTCAAAAAAAATAGAATCCATCTGGAGCTTATCCTCATTTTCTTGTTCTTCTGTTGGCTTCTACTTCCGAAAAGTTAAGCTGGAGATGGAACGAGATGTGTTGCCTTCTTTTCTTGCAACAAGAGCCTGCTGACATGTTCATTGTTATCTTAACTATCTTTCTTTTCACTAATCCGATCCTATTGTTTCAGTGATGTAGAACAGGGAAACGTCTACTCTCACAGCATTGTTATGGCCTGGCAATGGTGGCATCAAAGGTATTTGATAAATAAAGACATAACCAACTATGATCACAACAAGTCCCCTTCATGAAGTGAACTGATTATGATTACTCATTGTATCCGTCGTGTAGAATTTCGGTTTTCAAAAACAAATTATGCAGTATAAAAACAATGGCTAAGGAAGCATCACGTGGAGATACATTTCGTAATGTTGAGTGTTCAACCAGAGCTCCAACGAGAGAAGTCACTGGTCGTGAGCCAGGCCGTAACCGTGACCTTGAACAAACATCTCGAGAAAGTTGTCTGTGTGCAAACTCTGGAATACAAGTGGACCGAGAGAGAAACTTGAGTAGCCTTCGGCGGTCTCTAGAAAAGACACCCAAGCCAGTAAATCATCAAGCCCCTCGTTTCAAGAACAATCGTATTTTTTACAATGGACAATCTTTAAAAGCCGGCACCAGTTTCGAGCCAACTGGGCGCGTAAATGGCTCACCTGGAACTAGAAAGGTTTTTGAAGGTGCTCAAAACCAACATCACAAAGGCGGGTGGGAGACATCGACACAAGGTCCTCGTGGGTGTAGCACTTGCAGAGACTGTGGACGAGGTGGAAAAAGGTTCGGTGATCAAAATAGACCTTTAGGGCAGGGTAACTATACACGAGAGTTTAACAAGAAAAAGAACGATTGTAGCGACGCGTTGGGTAGATGTAACTCAACGTGTACATGCCCTTGTCAGACCTCGAACGGGTGGAGAAGTATTTTTGGAAAGGATTCAACACCGAGATGCGAATCACTTAAAACGTATGATTGTTGCTGTGAAAAGAAAATAAATGATATATGTTGTCAAATATCAGAAGAAAATATAGTTGAACCTATACCAACTGAGAAGGACAATGAACTACAAGAACCAATAGATGAACCACAAGAAATAGTCGAGGAACCACAAGAAATAATAGAAGAACCACAAGAAATAGTCGAGGAACCACAAGAAATAATTGAAGAACCACAAGAAGTAATCGAGGAACCACAAGAAATAATAGAAGAACCACAAGAAATAGTCGAGGAACCACAAGAACCAATATATGAACCACAAGAAATAATCGAGGAACCACAAGAAATAATAGAAGAACCACAAGAAATAGTCGAGGAACCACAAGAAATAATTGAAGAACCACAAGAAATAGTCGAAGAACCACAAGAATTAATCGAGGAACCACAAGAAATAGTCGAGGAACCAGAAGAAATAATCGAGGAACCAGAAGAAATAATAGAAGAACCACAAGAAATAATAGAAGAACCACAAGAAATAATTGAAGAGCCACAAGAAATAATCGAGGAACCACAAGAAATAATCGAGGAACCACAAGAAATAATCGAGGAACCACAAGAGACAAAGATTGAGCCGCAAAACAAATGTTGTGGAACAGATGAGCCAGAGTCAGACCGGCTGTGTGCGTGCTCTAGGGCTTTTTGTGGTAACTTTTTACAAAACATAGGGTCACAAACATCAACGTGCGATGAACAATTAATAAGAGATATTTGTTCAAAGCAATATAAGAGTAGTTGCAATCCGTGTAATACAAAACGGACATCAGACCAGCAACGCATCCGGGGTAGCATGACTACCCAACTCTTTGCTGTTGCCCAGTGTCCACAGCAGCCAAACTACCTCGAAACAGCGAGGATTTGTTCACAAACGTCTGACAATTTTGAGAAAAATGATCCATGCGATGAGTATACGGAAGATGATGATACCTCCCAGCTCAACTATCCTCCATGGCTCCTTCACACTCCATCACTGTATTGGCCGAAACTTAAAAACAAGACAGGTCAGATGGATAAACCACCGTCAGCACCGACATCGAACAAAGCTCAAGGTAGTCCCGGGCGTGACTGTGGGGAAACAGGACACAAAGGAGATTTACAAGATTCCGTCAAACCACAGACCAGAAACAATAGGGAACTAAAGGATGTGAGCGCTGTGGAAGCAACGCAAAAAGGAGATTCACATGGATCGGTTAAATCGATGAGCAGGAAGAGTCAAGAACTAGAAAATGGTAGAACTGAATCTCCTGTTCAAATGGAAGACAAGAACATTGAAAATCATAATATGGAAGCAGGGCAACAAGAAGATCTGCAAGGATCAGTTAAGTCAATGAGCAGGATGAGTGGGGAACTAACGGGCATTCGGACTGAATCTATTAGTAAATTGGACAACAAGTTTAAACAAAATAATATGGAAGCAGCACAAAAAGGAGATTCACAAGGACCCGTTAAGTCATTAACTAAAAGGAATGAGGAACTAGAAGGTATTAACGCTGAATCTCCTGTCCTATTGGAAGACAAAAACTATAAAAATCGTAATGTGAAAGCGTCACAAAATCGAGGTTCACAAGGCTCTACTAAGTCATTGTCCAGAAAGAGTAGGGAACTGGCGGGTGTTAGTGCTGAATCTGCTGGCGAATTTGAAAACGATGTTATGGAAAATGAAGTGGCAGCACAAGAAGGAGATGTAGAAGAAACAGTCAACTCACACAACGGAACGAGCAAGGAAGTAGAAGGCATTAGTACTGATACTGGTGATCTGGTAAACAACAACATAGAAACAAATAATGCGGAAGCAACACGGGAAGAAAATCTAGAAGAAACAGACAACACACTGACCTTAGTAGACAATTAGGAGCTTGAGAAACAGACAACACACTGACCTTAGTAGACAATTAGGAGCTTGAGAAACAGACAACTCATTGACCTAAGACAATCAGGATGGGTTGGAAACACAGCACGAGAAGATGGTTAAGAGGGATCTGGCAAACTAGAGGGAGTTTTCATTGAATCACGAAATGCATTGGAAGATTACGATATATGGAAAATGTAGTACAAGCACAAGAATCCAGGCAATGTTGATGAAGAACTAAAAGAAGATTCAGACGATTCTTCAGGAGTACTCAGCTGGAAGTATGAGGCGCAAGATCGCCTTATTTCTCAATCTGGTAACGATCTTTGCCATGGTCCTAATTCAGATGGAGGTGGCTCTAACTCTAACAAGAACGTTGTCTTCTCAAAACGTCCAAGCAAAGTCAGCATCTCGGCAATCTTACAGAAGACTGTTTCAGTTAGCAACGCAGCAATGCCAAGCGGACAACATACTTATAAAGATGTGCTAGCAAAAAAAAAGGATCCGTACTGTTGTATCTCTGTCTCAGTGTTTCGCCTCCAGATGCAACGAGGCCGGCCCTTCTTCCGCTTTCCCCGAGGGTTCCAGGTCAGGGCTTGGTGTTTGGTGCTGGATGCCGGCTTTTTGATGATGTGCCCAATCCAGCCCCATTTCCTACGCAGAATCTGCTGTGCCACTAGACTGGATCCTGTCCCGCTCGTTCCCATAGAGCATCGTTTATTATTTTTTTAAGGCCACCTGATGTGATAAAGGCGCCTCAGACACGAGTTGATAAATGTCTGTTTTTTTTGCTGCATTTTCTTGGTGGTTCGCTATGTTTATCATCCATAGAGAAGAACTGTTTTCACGTATGAGTTGAAAATACGTAGCTTGGTTCTGATGTTGATCTATTTGGATGCACAGATGTTCTTCAACATGACAAATGCTGCCTTTGCCTTGTCTATCCTGGCTGTGACATCTCGGTCGGTCCCTCCTTTGCTTGTCAACCACACTCCCCAGGTATACAAAAGACCCAATCAACCTCTCTGATGGGTTCACCACCCACTTTGACTGGCATGTTGGCAGAGGTGTTCATCTTCATTAGCTCGGTCTTCTTCCTGTTGGTCTTGAGCTCTACTTCAGCTGATGTATCTCCAGGCGAGTGGTCTTGCATCTGCCTGTGGTTGTGGGACAGGAGTGCCAGGTCGTCGGCAAAGTCGAGGTCATCCAGCTGCATCCAGGGTGTCCAATGTATCCCGTTGTTTCTAACTTTTGTAGGTGTACTCATGATCCAGTCGATGACCAGGAGGAAGAGGAACGGTGACAGTAGACAACCCTGTCTGACTCCGGTCTTTACCTCAACACTCTCCGACATCTGACCGGCATGGGCAACTCTGCAGCTCATGTCATGGTAACTGGCACGAATGAGGGCAATGAATTTGTCAGGGATTCCGTAATGTCGTAGTAACCTCCAGAGCGTCTCCCTGTCCACGCTGTCAAAGGCCTTCTCAAAGTCTATGAGGGGCGATTTCATGATGCGCAGGCTGGCTATCTGGTCCCCACATGATCTATTATTGCAGAAACCTGCCTGTTTGGTCTCTAAGCAACTGGTTGACTGCCTCTTTCAACCTCTCCAGTAAGACTCTGGTACTGACAGGAGCATAATACCTCGGTAAATGATATCACCTTTCTTTGGCAGCTTGATGATGGTGCCCTCTTTCCACTGGCCTTTTCCCAGATCTTGCTGAAGAGGATGTAGAGAATGTTGGTGGCTGTTTTCCTGTCTGCTTTGATATTCTTTTCTGGGATCTTATCTGGCCCAGCCGCTTTCCCATGGTTAATGTTTCAATGGCTTTCTTAATCTCTGCCTTGGTGTGCTTGGCACAGTTGATGGGCAGCTATGATATGCCCTGATATAAAGATGTGCTAGCTAAAAATAAGGGTGGAGAAACTACTGCCAGGTGCGAAAGCAAAGTCAGGATCATGGCAATCTCACAGAAGACAAACTCAGTTCGGGGTCTGGACACAATCTGAAACAAGTCTACATTAATTGTGATGGGATTTAAACTACAAGATCGTCTATTATCTCGGTGATAGGCTTACACTTACGAAGTGCTGCTAAAATGTCGCTTAGAAGAAGGGGGTTGAAGGCAAAACTCTCTCGAAAAATAGACGGAAATCTATATTAAGCTGTAAACTACATTTTGATTGATAGTATTGTACCGTATGCCTAAACCTACATTTTCTCAAAATTAGAACTATATCTGGAGCTTATCCTGCTTTTCTTGTTCTTCTGTTGGCTTCTACTTCCGAAAAGTTAAGCTGGAGATGGAACGAGATTTGTTGCCTTCTTTTCTTGCAACAAGAGCCTGCTGACATTTCCATTGTTATCTCAACTATCTTTCTTTTTCACCAATCCGATCCCATTATTTCATTGAAGTAGAAAAGGGAAACGTTTACTGTCACATCATTGTTATGGCCTCACAATGCTGGCATCGAAGGTATTTGATGAAGAAAGACATAACAAACTATGATCACAATATATACCCATCGTGAAGTGAACCGATTTTAATTACTCATTGTATCCGTGGTGTAGAATTTCAGTTTTCAAAAACAAACTAGGCAGCAAAAATAACAGGAACAATGGCTAAGGAAGCATCACGTCGAGATACATTTCGTAATGCTGAGCGTTCAACCAGAGCTCCAACGAGAGAAGTCACTGGTCGTGAGCCAGGCCGTAGCCGTGACTTTGAACAAATGTCTCGAAAACATGATCCATGTGCAAACTCTGGAATACAAGTGGACCGAGAGAGAAACTTGAGTAGCTTTCGGCGATCTCAGGAAAAGACACCCAAGCCAGTGGATAATCAATCCCCTCGTTTCAGGAACAACCGTGTTTTTTACAATGGACAATCTTTAATAAAAGCCGGCACCAGTTTCGAGCCAACTAGGCGCGTAAATTTCACACCTGGAACTAGAAAGGTTTTTGAAGGTGCTCAAAACCGACAATTGATTTTTAACGATAACAAAGGCGGGCGGGAAACATCCCGAGGAAGTCCCTACAAAAGTGCTGTAAACACCTCAGCGGATTGGCAAAAAAGTGTGTCTCCAAAAAATCCAATATCCCAAAGCCGATACATCCCAGACAAATCCCCGAAGAGGTTGCCCCTACCGGATGGTGTCAAGAAGGACTGTCCATGCCGCCAGGGGTGCACAAGTCAAACTAGTGAAGGACATAGGAGCAACACGGCAACACCATCTGTCACGGGAAAACCTATATATAGTTCATTGTCGGTCTCCAAACAGCCTAACATGTACTCAAGACAAGAAAACTATGCACCGACACAAGGTCTTCGTGGGGGTGGTTCTCAAGTAGGAAAGGATCCTTGCAGAGACTATGGACGTAGTGAGAAAAAGCTCGGTGATCAAAATAGACCTTTAGGGCAGAGTAACTATACACGAGAGTTTAACAAGAAAAAGAACGATTGCAGCGACATGTTGGGTAAACGAAACTCAAAATTTCAGAGCAATTCACGAGAGTTTAACGAGAAAAAGAACGATTGTAGTGATGTGATGGCGAAACAAAACTCAAGGTATCAGAGCAATTCACGAGAGTTTAACGAGAAAAAAAACGATTGCAGCGACGTGTTGGGTAAACGAAACTCAAAATTTCAGAGCAATTCACGAGAGTTCAACGAGAAAAAGAACGATTATAGTGATGTGATCGCGAAACAAAACTCAAGGTATCAGAGCAATTCACGAGAGTTTAACGAGAAAAAAACCGATTGTAGTGATGTGATGGCGAAACAAAACTCTAGGTATCAGAGCAATTCACGAGAGTTTTCCGAGAAAAAAACCGATTGTAGTGATGTGATGGCGAAACAAAGCTCAAGGTATCAGAGCAATTCACGAGAGTTCAGCGAGAAAAAGATCGATTGTGGTGACGTGATGGCGAAACAAAACTCTAGGTATCAGAGCAATTCACGAGATTTAAACGAGAAAAAGAACGATTGTAGTGATGTGATGGCGAAACAAAACTCTAGGTATCAGAGCAATTCACGAGAGTTTTTCGAGAAAAAGAACGATTGTAGTGATGTGATGAGGAAACAAAACTCTAGGTATCAGAGCAATTCACGAGAGTTTAACGAGAAAAAGACTGATTGTAGTGATGTGATGGCGAAACAAAACTCTAGGTATCAGAGCAATTCACGAGAGTTTTCCGAGAAAAAGAACGATTGTAGTGATGTGATGAGGAAACAAAACTCTAGGTATCAGAGCAATTCACGAGAGTTTAACGAGAAAAAGACTGATTGTAGTGATGTGATGGTGAAACAAAACTCAAGGTATCAGAGCAATTCACGAGAGTTTAACGAGAAAAAGATTGACTGTAACGACCTGTTGGGTAAACGAAACTTCATGTATCAAGGCATGACACGAGATTTTAGCAAGAAAAGGAACGATCGTAGTGATGTGATGGAAAAACGAAACTCAACGTATAGAAACCCTTGTCAGACCGTCAAACCACAGACCAGAAACAATAAGGAACTAGAAAATATGGAAGCGGCACAAAAAGATGGTTCACAAGGCTCTATTAAGGCTTTGCCCAGAAACAATAGGGAACTGGCGGGTGTTTGTGCTGAATCTGCTGACGAATTTGAAAATAATGCTATGGAAAATGAAGTGGCAGCACAAGAAGGAGATGTAGAAGAAACAGTCGACTCGCAGACCAGAAACAATAAGGAACCAGAAAATGTTCGCGCTGAATCTCCTGTTCAAATGAAAGACAATAACGTTAAAAATCATAATATGGAAGCAGCACAAAAAGGAGATTCCCAAGGACCCGTGAAGTCATCAGCTAAAAAGAATGAGGAACTAGAAGGTATTAACGCTGAATCTGCTGACGAATTTGAAAATAATGTTATGGAAAATGTAGTGGCAGCACAAGAAGGAGATGTAGAAGAAACAGGCATTATTACTGATACTGGTGATCTGGTAAACAACGGCATAGAAACGAATAATGCGGAAGCAACACGAGAAGGAAATCTAGAAGAAACAGCAAACTCACCGGCCTTAGACATTCAGGAGCTAGAGGGTGTTGTCACTGAACCTGTTGATGGAGTTTTCACTGAATCGGGAAATGCATTGGAAGATTACGATATGGGAAATGTGGTAACAGCACAAGAGGATGTAGACGAATCAGGCAACTCACTGAACTATAAGAGTGAAGAAGTAGGGGACATCAACACTGAATCTGCTGCTGAATGGGAAAACAACGACATAGACAATCTGGGAAAAGCACAAGAAGATGATTTCGAAGACTCGGGTAAATCATTCTTTGACAAGAGTAAAGCAACTGGGCGCATTATTACTGCATCTCTTGGTGGTTTGGAAGACAGCGATCCAGACAATGTGGGTGAAGAACTAGAAGAAGATTCAGTCGAATCTTCAGGAGTACTCAGGTGGAAGTGTGAGGCGCTAGATCGCCTTATTTCTCAACCTGGTGACGATCATGGCCATGGTCTTACTTCAGATGAAGGTGGCTTTGACTTTAACAAGAATGGTGTCTTCTCAAAACGTCCAAGCAAAAAAATTATCTCGGCAATCTCACAGAAGACTGGTTCATTTTTCAACGCAGCAATGCCAAGTGGACTACATACTGATGAAGATATGCCACTACCTAAAGATGAGGATAGAAAAACTAATGCTTCCAACGAGTCACCACCATCAGAAGTACCACTAGATGGGCGCAATTCTATTAAGACAGCGGTGTCCTTTCACCCTGCAAATTATGAAGACATCACATCACCAGTCTCACAGAGGACAACTTTGAATAACAAGACAGAAACACCAAGTGGACAGCACATTGATAAACATGTGGCACCAACCAAATTTGAAGATGGAGAAACTGAAGCTTGGCAGAAATCATTATCATCACTATTTCCACTAGATGAACGTAATTCTGTCAAGAAATCAGCTTCCTCAAAATCTCCAAATAGAGATAGCATTTCAGCAACCTCACAGAAGACTATACCTAGTCCAGAGGGAAGAGAACATGTCAGGACATCGGTCTCTTCAAAACCTCCACATAAAGACAGCATTTCGGCAACTTCACAGAAGTCTCATCGTAGAAAAACTAGCGTTACTCGTCAATCATCATCAACAAAAGAAAGTGACGCAACAAGTTGGCACACCGCAGAGGAAAATCAACCAAATGACATCGGTCAAGAAAGTGGACAAAACAATGAAGTTGATGTACCACCTACAAATATTATTGAAGATAAAGAACCTACTACCGGGCACGAAACCTCGTCTATACTATTTCCACTAGAGGAACGCAGTTCTGTCAAGAAATCAGTTTCCTCCAAACCTCAAAGTAAAGACAACATTTTGAGAAGCTCACAGAAGTATAATGGTAGTGCAGAACTCGGACACAACACTAGTGCTACTCGTCAGTCAACATCGACACAAGAAAGTGACGCGACAAGTTGGCATACTGCAAAGGATGTTCAACCAAAAGAAATTCATAAAGAAAGTGAACAAAACAGTAAAGTTGTGGAAAGTAAAGCCTGGGAGATCAGTTCTGTCAATAAATCACTTTCCTCAAAACCTCTAAGTAAAGAAAGCATTTCGAGAACCTCACAGAAGACTAGTTCAGATGGTAAAGTAGAAATGTCAAGTGGATGGGACGGAAAGAAAATGCCATCATCGAAAAGTCGGAACAGCAAAAGTAGTGCTACTCGAGATTCAACGACACAAGAAAATGACGCAACAGGTTGGCCTACTGCAGAGGAAGAACAACCAAAAGAAAGTAGAAAGCACAATGAAGTTGATGTGTCACTTTCCAAAGGTGGAAATAGAGAAAGTAATGCATGGTGGGATACAGCATCGTCTTCAGTACTACCCCCAGAGGGACACAGTTCTGTCAAGAAATCTGTTTCCTCAAAACCTCCAAGTAAACATAGCATTTCGAGAAGCTCACAGAAGGCTAGTTCAGGAATATCCAGTGGACAGGACATCAAAGAGGGAGTGCCAACATCAGAAAGTCGGAACCGCAAAACTAGTGCCACCCGTCATTCAAGATCTACACTAGAAAGTGACGCAACAAGCTGGCACACTGCACAGGAAGATCGACCAAAAGACATTGGTCAAGAAAGTAGACTAGGTAGTAAAACCAGAGACGATGGTAAAACTAGTGCCACTCGTCATTCAACACCTACACAAGGAAGTGAGGCCACAAGCTGGCACACTGTACAGGAAGATCTAGAAAAAGACATTGGTCAAGAAAATGGACAAAACATTGAAGTTGATGTGGCACCAACCAAAAGTGAAGATGTGGAAAGTAAAGCCTTGCGTGATACATCATCATCTGTATTACAACCAGAGGAACGAAGTTCTGTTAAGAAATCTGTTTCCTCAAAACCTCCAAGTAAACATAGCATTTCGAGAAGCTCGCAGAAGACTAGTTCAGATGGTAATGCAAGAATATCAAGTGGACAGGACATCGAAGAGGGAGTGCCAACATCAGAAAGTCGGAACCGCAAAACTAGTGCTGCTAGAGATTCAACATCGACACAAGAAAGTGACGCAACAAGCTGGCACACTGCAGACGAAGATCTAGAAAAAGACATTAGTCAAGAAAGTAAACCAGGTAGTAACACCAGAAACGATGGTAAAACTAAAACTAGTGCTACTCGTCATTCAACATCGACACAAGAAAGTGACGCAACAAGCTGGCACACTGCAGAGGAAGATCTACCAAAAGACATTAGTCAAGAAGGTAAACTAGGAAATAAAACCAGAAACGATGGTAAAAGTAAAACCAGTGCCACTCGTCATTCAACATTGACACAAGAAAGTGAGGCCACAAGTTGGCACACTGCAGAGGAAGATCTAGAAAAAGACATTGGTCAAGAAAATGGACAAAACATTGAAGTTAATGTGGCACCAACCAAAAGTGAAGATGTGCAAAGTAAAGCCTTGCGCGATACATCATCATCTGTATTACAACCAGAGAAGCGAAGTTCTGTCAAGAAATCTGTTTCCTCAAAGCCTCCAAGTAAACATAGCATTTCGAGAAGCTCGCAGAAGACTAGTTCAGATGGTAATGCAAGAATATCAAGTGGACA
>JAUELK010220676.1:2795-30726 GCA_031471215.1 Gastropteron pacificum | reverse complement strand
GAAAGTGTTCTCAACTTTGTGTGTAATAATTATGTATTTTACATCGTGTTGTTTGTAAATGAAGTGTATGTATATACCCTGTCGTTCTAATTGTGATATTGTAACACCTTGAGCTACTCAAGTAAAGGCGAAAATGCAAATATATAAATAAAGAAAACGATCAAACACAATGTCAGGATTTTTGCTAGTCACGTTTATGGACAATGATTAAGAGAACATGTTTGTTTACATTGGCAACGCGGGAACTAATCGATGAGTTATTCTGACCTTGATCAAGAAATCATGTAGCGTAAATGAGGGAATCGAAACTTGTGAAAAAATCAAAACACCCATCCATGCATTCACCAAATCGAAGCGATCGTTGCAATGACTCTGACTGTTCTGTTACCGTACACGATGTTCTCTTTGTGTGCCTACAGGTCCCCCGCTGTACACGCCTGAGATGATCGACCCCGGAAGTAGAACCCCCCGCCTACGATGCCTGCAGCTCATGGGTAACCACTAAATGAAGTCAATGGCCTGTATAAGGGCTGCTTAGCAACTGGCGTCCAATTCCATCACCGTCCAAAAGTACACTGAACAATAAACTCAACGACTGGGCCGTACAGTTCCGGTGGGAACACGATTCGTATCACCGCCGCCCCCAGGCGTTGATTTCTGTGGTACAGTGTTATTTATTGAACCCAATCGATCGTTGCATCGTTCAGCATCCATGCCTATCCTCACGGAGCCAAGCGAGAGGCCTGGCTGCCTTCCAGCAAGCAAAGACGAGCCCATTCTGCCATCACTCACCTCTCATGGAGCCAGCCCAGAAAGCCATAGGGGCAGGCATTCAAGGGACCCGGCATTGAAACAAAACGCTTCGGCACCGGGTTCGGAGTCCAGTACTCCCTTCAAACTCCCCAGCATTGACCGGTCCAAGAGTAACAGTGTGTCTAGTTTAGCAAGTGACAACAAATTCGGTCAGAGACTGACCAGAGGCCGATCACAGGACCGAAGGTCACGACTCTGCCGCTCACCGAGCTGCCCTTCCGAGTTAGCCTTCTGGTACGATGACCATGGCCATAGTGAGGAGCCGCCTACACCAGATTCTACGCGTGTCCGGCATCAAAGCAACGAGCATTCGTACTTCACGCATCGAGAAGACTCCACAAGTAGCAGTGTCAAGCTGCCGAGCATATTCCAGTCCCGGGGTAGCATCACCTCCAGTATTGCAGGAGGCGGTACCTTGACAGGCAGTAACAGCAGTACTCACACCAGCAGAGACACCAGTCCGTTCTCATTCAAGCGTGAACCAACTTTCATTTCTCTGCATACCGCACGCTCTCCAGACATGGCCATGCACCACAAACTCAGTCCTCGGATAGAACTCAATTCCCGCTGTGAGTCTGTCAGTGACAGGCACCAGAGCACCGCCCTCCTCCTGCCCATCTCCAACAAAGACGCCTCCAACTCCAAAAGCAAGAGGAAGAGGAAGAAGGTCAACGACACGATGGTCAAGGGAGATGGAAGTTCTGACGCGGAAAAACTTTTACGTGAGAAATTGGGCGCTATAGAGCGTCGTGAATGTGGGGAGAAGACTGATCTTAGTGACACAGCTTTCATAAATCAGGTGAAGGACGAGACTACCATAGCAAACAAGGACAAGTCTTACGGTGGGCGAGAAGGCAAATCTTCGGCAAGTAACAACCTTTCGTCCAAACCACCCATATACCAAAACAGCCCCACACGGATAAAGACAGAAAAGTCTGTAGCTCCCGTGAATGCATAACTGAAGAACGGAACCCACTCACCAAGCTGTTGTTGAAAGAACGATCATCACCCATTAGGCCTTACTATGTGCTCAGTCAATCGCACACGAGCAAAAAACTCTTCTCTGAGACCCATTTACTCTTGGCAACTTAATTAATAATATGTAAAATACATGTATGCGATCTCTGACGCCTTTCAAGCGAATTATTTCTTTATTTACCGCCCAACCCTTTAGATATCGAGAAGAAGAAATCAAAAGCCTACACACAAACCTACAAGATCATCGTATTTGCATTGAGTAGAGATAGTGAAAGCGAATTTAGCACAGCTTACATAGAATGATAAGAAATATGACCAGAATGTGGGTTGATGTATAACAACATGCCAGGTAACTACAAACTCCATTGCTTGTTTTTGATCGCATTATTACATCCTGAAGATCGATCAAAAACACCCATCTCTCAGTATTATACATTTTCTTGTTGAATATGGAAATGAATCCATAATGTTATAGATGTGTTGATGTCACCGACTCATGCCTTTGTGTTTGATAATGGACGTTTTCCATATAATGTGTGCATACACTAGCCAGAGTATTGTCTAAGTCTAGAAGTTCTGCTTTGCTTTGTATAGATAACTGATGCTTTAGTACTTATAGATGTGATAAACACTCTTCCCGACCTGAGTAGACCACGTCATTTACTTGGAAGCGTATTCAAAAGAAACTATTACGTCTAGTAGTAGTAGTAGTACATGCACTACTCATACTATTGAAACTATTTGATATGCAGCCTGGTCCAGTTTCCGTCTATGGCTGTGATCGTGCCAAGTGTTAAAACATTGAACATTTTGTTTTATAAATCTTACATTGCAAACCTCTCACATTACAAGCAAACGAAAAGAAAAGTGCAGATCAAATGTTTAGTCATTCTATGCATTTTCAGATCATACAATAGTTTGTTTTTATCACTACTACGTACATTTGATTAGTCAAAAAGCCTCTTGGAAAAGTAAAAAGGGAATCGAAAATTATGCGTGGAGAAATGGTAGAGAGAAAACGAGAATGATAGTGAAGAGGGGGGATACACAGGGTGAGTGTGTGTGTGTGTGTGTGTGTGTGTGTGTGTGTGTGTGTGTGTGTACGTGCGTTCGTGCGTGCGTGCGTGCGTGCGTGCGTGCGTGCGTGCGTGCGTGCGTGCGTGCGTGCATGCGTGCGTAAGTGTGTGTGTGTGTGTGTATTTGATAGGAGGAAGAGAGGGAGGGGGGGGGGGGGCATTTTGAACGCAAGTTTAATTCAGAATCACATTGACCACGAGTGTCATCAGAGCGGGCTGTGGAAAGCAAGAAAGCGTGTATTGATTTACACCATTGTCTGATGAATGTATTAGCTACGGCGACGAATTATCAGCCCATCCTTTTACTATTCACAAGAGTTAGGATTACATCCCACACATCCATATCACTAATTAATTGATCGAAGTTCTTAGTACATATCACAGACTAGTAACTGTAGAGTTATATTACTAGTATGTGGTACACACTGAATGAAAGATGTGCGGATATGTCTACGTAACATAGATTAGATGTATTAAGTTTGTTGCTCCATAGTTTTCCAAACTATGTACATGCCCACTACAATTTTCAGTGTCGATGTGAAATGTGAATTGTCTAGCTGCTAAATTTTAGGAGAATAATCTGTTTGCGTTTACTGCGTATTAATAGTATGATTATATTTCAGTGAGATCTATGTCAAAGTGATTTGTATAGTGTCTTGATGCTACATTTTATGAGAATTGTATGTTTACGTTTTGGGGGCAAGTTCCATTAGTAATAGATGTTTGAGTCAATCACCCTGCATCATGCCTCACCACAATGAAGTGGTAGATATTTCAGTATTACAATGACATAACACGTTTACTTGTCAGTTGGGAGTCATGTAATCGTTTGCCAATCGTTTCCTTTTTTCGTTCAGTGTTTCGTTGTTTTCTCAGAGACGATGAGACTGGATACTTGCCTCGTTCTCTTTGTTTAAAAAAAAGCGTAGCCTCCTCCAGAGCGTCCCTAACACACAGCAGAAAGGCTTTTAGCACGGAGATACAGACCAGCACTGTGAGCTTTACTCATACACCCTATATACCGATATATTTTGCTGTTTCTACATCCGGGATGCTTGAACACGTGCTGTGGTCAACTTTGTGAATTCTTTCACACCAGTTCAAGCACCAGGGCTACAAAAATTGATGTGACACACGCCTGGTTCAGTCCTAAATCATGGCTGTTACCGTAAATGTCCCAAATGTTGCATTAACATAGGCAGTACCAACTCAATGACTGCATTGCACATAGCAGTTATGTGGTCCGGATGAGTCTTGTGACCGCATTGCACATTTGCATGAACAGTGGGCCAATTTGAAGGCCCTCCAGTCCGAGGCTGCAGACTGTCATGGCTCTGTAGGTCTATTAAGACCACCTGAAGAGTGAATAACTCATACCTTGTGCCTGATAACAACAACAACAACAACAACAACATCAGGGATGCGCTGGGGGTGGCTACGCGAAAATAGCCCAGCGTACGGTGTGCACGTAGTGTCTGTGTGGTATACTGCACTCTGTCAATATAGTGTTCTATATCCATCTTCAAAAGTGTTCCATTGACGTGTTGTAAGTCGGTTTGGCGTTTCTTGTTGTGATCATCGTCGGCGTCGTTGTTGTTTATGCTGGTATTGGCTGTTTCATGAGATTCTGAAATCAAATGATTGTTTCTTGGATGTCTTTTTTTCTCATGGGTTTACCTGTGTTCGTACGTAGGCCTACAAACAATGTGCAAGAAAGGTGGCTGGTGCATTTCTTTTTAGAACACTGAAGAAATGTCAGTAAAATGTTACGTGGCTACTACAGATGAAACCTTTGCTGCTCTAGATATTCTTCAAATTAAAGTTGAGATCAGAATATGTCTTTGAACATATAGAGCATATGTCTACATATTTTGTTTGGTATCATTTGCTGTTGTGTTTATTTTTTTTCAATATTGTTTTAAGCAAACCTCGTGATTGGTTTTGATAGTACACGTTTTAATGTTGGAATACAATACCTGCTTACATGTTTCATGTTGTTCTCATGAAACGTGTTGTAATTTGTACAAATTATTTTTCCGTCCACATGTGCATTTTATGGTTACACTCTCTAAGTTCTTAAATGATGGTGCATATTCTCCTATTCATGTCATGTACATTTCTGCAACTGTCAAGTCATCTGATGGTACTCTCTTGGTTTGAAACTCTTGTTACATAAGAACAATGTAAATTATACAATCATGGATAATTGGGGACCTTTTGCACGTTCCTCTAACGTAAAGTCATGGTATCGTAGATCATAGGTCAATTAGGTATTTTCTCCTGGGCTACGTTCACTTTTGTGACGTTCAGTATGCTTTTACAAAAGACAAGTTGTCGATCAGTTGGATTGAACGGTCGCTAGTACCCTAGTCTGTGACAACAACACATACATAACCACGTCCCCTGAACGGATAAACCTAATTATTGAGAACTTCCTTTGGAATCAGAATCCGAGTGAATTCTTTTTTTCTGAATCTGAAAATTCTGGTACTTTTTTTTCTGATTTTTAAAAAGGTTGCCTTATTTAGTTTGCAAAAACGACCTCGTTGATTGCATGTAAGAACACATAGGAAATTCTATAAAATTAGAACCGCCTTCTAGATTCTCTTGGGGCTTACATTGCGTACATGATGTGTAAACAGTGTGTAAATGTTTCACCTATGGTACGTCGAAGGTGCTTGCAAAAGGTCCCTAATACTGCGATCACCCATATGACTTTGTTGCCATTGGCGTCCCTCTGATTCATTCGTCATTGAGTCGACATGCATCAGGGGAGATAGAAAACAGATTAAAAGCCCGTTTTCTGAACTACAAACACTGCTTTTGTTTTTATATGATGTTTGTGTCTGTCCAAAACGTAACATATTTGTTGTTTGTATCGATTTAGAATGAACGTGAACGACATTTTACATAACACCTTTCCTTGCTCTATTGCAAGCTCGATGTGCATAAAATAATCAGTTGTATGACCTTAATGCGAGCTTTAGACTGCGTCACCATTTCAACCTCCATGGAGGCACACTGGCAGGGCAGCCTGTGAAGGGCATCAAGCCAACACTCTAATGATGTCTCATTCGTATTGTGTATGGTATCCATTCAACACCAGGGTGGGATGAGAAACTACGGACAACGTATTTCTGTTCTCCAAAAAATACCAATCAAGTCAACACGTCCTGACCAGGATTTGAACTCTGGATATTTGACTTGAGAGCATACTGACCACTTCGTGGCCTGATTTTTTAGTCTGGACGTGTTGGTAAACGAAGTCCAATAGTAAAGTAAACACATCAGAGCGCACACCGATCTATATGTAATGGTAAACGAAATGGAGTTTTCCTCCGAATTGGGTAGAGCGCCTAAACGCTACATTACTTTAAGACCAAGCTTTAAGATGCTGGTCACAGATAAAAACTACCAAAACCATGTGTGGGGTCATTTCACGAAGACGAGAGCAGCAGTGCCAAGAGGCAGGCAGAGCCTTTATATCAACCAATCAATACAGCGATTTGTCTCGTTACATAACACGCTCAGTGCTATTTACATTTACAGCACATTAGATATACAACCTGCTGACGGTGTATCAAGGTATCAAGACGGCTATGAACTATTAACAGAAAACCACATAAAACCTACAAAACACACGGTGAGCCAGCACTACTACTTTATTTTGTCTTGATCTGCAGCAGAATGTTTACCTAAAATGCCTACAACAGGATCAACCTGCTTTTTAAAGTTCGGATCCTTGATTTTGATTTTCAGTTGTTTTAGTTCGGTTATGGATTGTGATAGAGCGCCATTACGACCTACTTCTCGGTACTCACTATTTGTCTCTTGATGCCATTTGTCTTCTATCGTTCTCTCATTTGTCTGTCTCCTTTGAGGACACCTTGCATCTTTTCTTTTCTTTTTCTTTTCTTTGTTTGAACTTGGTAAGTAGGAATCAATTCTTTTTATTTATCTCAAAACAAGTTCACATCATTTCCAAATATGTAGTGAAGGCATTCAGACAAACTTGCATTTCCTGTCTCACAATCATACCCATTCCAATTCCAAGCATGAAAAATGGTAGTAATCAGTTTTAGCTTTACATCCCTAGCGACACTTTTTAGATCATTTTTCATATAATAAGAGTATTGTTTAAACGTCCATCTCCTATATAAATCTTTTGACCAACGGAGCTCAAGAATTATAGAAGTGTGTAAAGATTTGTTTTGTATCCATTCACGATCGGTATTCAGTATTCACATGATTTAATATTATAATACACAGTAATAAACCGAGCAAAAATACAAATTGAAGTACATACTATTCACTACAACGTGGGCCAATGCCCAATTTGAAATAATTGTATCATTTCCTCATGCCCTGCCCCAATCATTAAACCTATCGGCACCAGGACAACCTACACGTCATGTTTCTTCATGGCAATGAGTCATAGAGTTAGTGCTCAAAGGTTATTGTGACGTTTTGCGCACACATAGTGTAAACCCTTTATTTTAAAACTCACACTGTAAATTAGCGGAAGTCTTCTTTGAAGATACTTCAAAAGAGCTGGTGGTATCGTTCTGGTTTGATCTATTTCCCTTTTTTCTCATTGACGTCAATGTTTCATCCGCGAAGAAGTAGAAGAGATGCTCAGTAATGAACAACAACTAGAGAAAAAATAGAGGACATTGTGTTTTCCTACGCCCAAGCCACTCACAATCTGCAGTAATAGCACATTATGTTGCCCAAATCGACTAATTAGTTGGGGGGGGGGGTGGGGGCTTTTAGTTTCGCCTTTATACACATAGTATAAATATCTCCAATCAGAGATGTACGTAGGTTCCACCTAATTGTTTTGCTAGGAGCGTAAAACTCAAACCCCAACTTTCTTTGAAAAAGCAACGAAACCGTGAAGTGTTTCAAGTCAAGTGTTTCAAGAGTAACCTCTGGGGTTTGCAGCCGTCGCCTTTCTACACTGGACTAGGTTGAATAGTTGGTCAGTTCAATAAGCTCAATCTGTTCCCATATCAGCGAGGATATGGATTTGTAGTCGGAGCATTTTGCTGAGTAAAGTATACATTTCTAAATGTTGTATGAATTGACTGCTTAAGTTGTAGGTAGAGGTCAGTGTAGGCCTATCATGTGTGTGTACGTTCTTTCACGTTAGAATGTAGTAAGAAAAAACGAAGAAATTCCCATCAACACTTGTGGTAGTGTTACTTTTTTTATATGGATTATAACTGTTCATCGTAGTGTGGTGGAGTTTTCTTTCATTGTGGATGTGCTCGTTTTTAACGGAATTTGGTCTCCATTCCATCGTGTTGTTAACAATTCAACTTTGAGTAATTGGAACAAACCTCTATCGATTTGGGAAATAAATTCGTTAGAGAATAGAGAACTACTCATCGAAAGTGACAGTGTTTCTTTTCTATGTAGACACAAGTCTGTTGTTTCATTATTTTCTTTATTACATATTTCCATTATTGTATCATGTGCTTTCATGTTTGATTGGGATAGTCACGAAAATCAAAAGTGACAATAAGTGTCGGTACCAAGGCAATTGTTGTTCATAGTGTAGAATAATGAAGCGAAAACAAAAACAGTTTCTTCGCCAGGTGTTGCCTCTAGGTCTAACACTCTGTGGCATATACGCAATGATTTTGATGTCGTCTACTGTCACATTAGACACTCTAGTGAGAAGAAATCCTTATCCTAGAACAATTTCCCTCAACATCTTAGTCAAAGATATCCTTGCAAACGACTCAGACTTCCAGTCCCATAGACTAGCGGAGGACAGACGTCCATGGAAGCCGAAGGGGCCCGGAGATGCGAATGGGGGTCGTTTCGGGGCCGACCTCAACTTCGTACCAACAATTAAATCGTCTCACAGGAGACCTAAGCGGTCTGATGCGAGGGTGAAGCGTCGAGGTGTTGCGGAATCTCGCACACGCAGAGTACCCGCAACAACGAGCACCACAGCGAGAATACCAGAGGAAGCGGCAGCTCATAAATGGTCTGAGAATGTCGAAACAGGTTCAGCACTGGCCATGCATAATGTAGCACATTTGTGGCCCGGGGAGTCTACCCTGCTGAAGAAAGTAGATAAAAATCGATCTCACACGGACACCAAGTTACCCCCCTTCGTGTCCAACGGACAAGCCTTCAGTCCAGGTAAGAGACAGGATTAATAACGATAATCATTCAGCCGACGTGTGAGATTATGGGGGTATAAATGCACCGCGCACATGTGTGCATTTTTGATGAAAGCGAATACGTACAGGTCGTTCACCACATAACACTTAAAGGGACGTAACTCGGAGGGGCAGTAAATTGTGGGCCTTGCAACTCCGAGTGTGCGTAAACGTTATAGTTTTTATTTTTGTTCTCTTTTTGTTCTCCTTCTGTTGCTGTTGCTTTCCCTAGAGCATGACTGGTTTCAGTTTAACTTTGGTAATGAGATTACAGCTTTCAATTGTTTAAGAGTTTGGGAATGCCTTTCCACGGAGCTATAAAATGTAAACCAGTTAAAATAAAACACTTAAATAGTTTTTTTCGGTTTGGCCTGGGAAGCTCTCCTACCACACGCTACGGTCGCGTGAATACTTAAGTAGTTTCATCGCACACCAAACTAATTCCACAGGCGCACTCACATTTAAACCTCCAGCTTCTTTGTTTTGTTTTGTTTCTTGTTTTCAAGCAGTTTTAAATATCGTCCAGTGCAGGTGTGCGCGCGCATGTCTACGAACTTGTTGGTGTCCTTGAACAATAGTACACTGACGTCAGGGTACTCATGGTGTATACGGAAAGTGAGAATGTACTGCTGTATAGCAATGGTGCAAACAAGGACAAGCAGAAACAACAAAGAAACAGAGGAGGAAAAAACGAGGGAATGAAATTTGTGAAATACTGCTTTCGTTTTCAATATCGTTTGTTGTTGTTGTTAAGGGGGGGGGGGGGGTATAATATATTGGTGGTGGTGGTGGTGGATTTTTGAGTATCGTTAATCCACCACATCATGCTTGATTTCACATAGTGAACCTTTTTTCTAATAGGAAGAAATGAACATTATGAAATACAAAGTATATACAATAGAAAATTACAAGTACCAAGTTCAAGATTCATAATTACACTTTGAAACAAAAAAGCAAGATCCATCAATACGTTATTCCAAAAATGCAAATCTTTATTAACACAGTATGAAATGAGAATATCACACAATGAAAAAAAAAAAGGTATAGATATTCCAGGAAACATAAATACTAAATAAAAAATACTGAAATAAAATCGCAAACATTTATAATTGCACCGTGAAAAAAAAGGTTGCAAAATACCATAACATAGTGGAAATGAATACTCAGTCTGAGATATAACGTTGACCGATTTCTTGACAAAGTGCCATGTATGCCTACACGTGACAGCACGTGAGTGTCACGTTTTCCAAAATGAGAAACCAAGTGTGTCAAAGGTGCTCATTACAATTGCATGCTAGAAACACTGACAGTATAGGCACACTCTATTAGTTTCTGTTATATGTACATTTCTAGGCTTTCTTTCATATGTAGCACTTGAGCATTGCTTTGTGTTGTATAGTCAAGACAATACATTCTAACGACGTAGGGGCTGCGTAGTTGCTGAACGGTTAAAACGTTTGGTCTCCCAGCGGGTGACGCGAAGTCGAATCCTCTAGAAGCAATTTGTGGCTCTCTGCCCCCGTCCTTTCGGAGACGGACGTTAAAACGTAGGTCCCACTTCTTGCACGATTGAAGTGTGTCGGTAGGGATGTAAAACTCAAACTAAGTGCGTAGAAGTAATTTGCTACGAGAACAATAGCATTAAATTCCACTGTTTAAAAAGTAATGCTCAAGTGTTCCGGGATTCTATAGCCTGGGTCCTTTTGAGAGGTTTAAATGTCCTTTTTCTTCGAGAACACAACAAGAGAATACGTTGTTCAATCAAATGGTAACAAAAGCCAGTTATAAAAGAATGGCGACTGGCTCCTAAAGAGAATGGTGAGATCTTGGCCCTATTCCAATTTAAATGCCTTGAATTAACGGATAAATTCGAGTTGACGTAGGACTATTTTGTGAGAATGGTTTTCTGGCTTTATGTAACATCTTGTGTTCTTTTACAACAAACTCATTTAGCACAAAGCCGTCCTTGCATTAATGTGTAAGCTTTTAAAAAGTGTGCTAAATTGGACAAAATAAGAAAACTAGTCTTCGGACATTGAAGTTGATTTGAAGACCCCAGTGGTGAAGATGCCAAATAGCATTCTACTTTGTTCTGGCTAACCCACTATAAGTGTCCAGAACAAGATCCCATGATCAGAATATTCTGAATTTGCTAGTATGCACAACTAGTGCCCACAGAATCACGAAGACATCATTATTTTGACATCGAAATCGAAACCATTAATTTGTTTGTGGATGGTAAAAGGGGAACACGTGGAAGGTCTCCATAATTTTATACTCTTGATATTAATTTTATAGATGCCCCATTCTTCTATGCAGCGCCAACTGAAGGGTGTTGTAATGTGTAGCTGATGGGGTTGTTTACCTATATAAACCCATCTATAGGCATACCAGAGACAGAGAGAGGGAGGCATGAAAGTTGGCCTTTTTGTGTCGGTCCCATAGCGCCTGTAATATGAACACCCACAACACCCACAACACCCACTCACACCTACTCCTTGCCTCTTTCTCACGGCAAACCAACATTCTATACATATGTATTATAGATTAGGCTAACAACACACAGGGCCAATGTGTGTGTTGACCGCTGCTAGCATGTAATACGGTTTTCTAGTACAGACTGGAATGGTCTGTTTCATGTCTCCCTATCTCTGTCTCTGGTAATACCAAACGAGACGAAGTGGCGTCATAGATATATACCATATTGCGTAATAGGTGTGCAGCGAGTGGTGTATAGCTGACATTAAATTACATATTCCGCAATAGGTGTACAATGAGTGGGGTCAGGCTGTTGATGAACAACGGGGCTGTTCGTTACGCAACCAGGGAGAACATAGACTCAATATCACAGAGATAGTCCACTCACCCTTTCCTCCTAAAAGTGTCAGCCAATATGGCGGTAATGGTGGGATATGGGAGCAGGCGGTGGTGAAATGTATAGCTAGAGCTATTTGTTGTCTAGAAAGCAAGACTGGCGTGATGTAGTACACCAAGCAGTACGGGCAGCCAACATTATAAAGAGTGATATTGACATTGAGTGAGTGAGTGAGTGAATTGTTGTCTTTTTTCCCTCGATCTCGATGGATTTTATTTCACCCCCTCCCACTTTCTCTCCCTGTCTCTCTCTTCTGCTGTCTCTGCCTCTGACTTTCTTAATTCCAGAGCCGTCTCAACCTCCTGTGGGGCATACTGGTAGCACTGCCTTGGTCAGCGTCCGGCGCTCATACCAACATACTAATAAGATCTTTCACCGTCTATAATCGGGTACCCCTTTTACACCTGGGTGTACACTACACCAGTCTGTAGCATTACTAAATGAGGCAAAGTGTTATGAACCTATCAATGAGACCAGAGGAGTGAGTTAGTGTAGCAATGGCAATACATGTAATATATAATTGACATTGGCACCACGCTATGGAATGAAAGTCTGACGAAGAAAGGTGCTGTGAAGATGAGGTGTTTGAGTGTCGGGGGGGGGGGGGCATAAACCACACTGTATACTTGTTATATCAATACTGTAAACGTTATGTTGTATCTCTTGATGAACAACAAGGAGAAGGATGAAAAACCGGGATGATGAAGTTGGAGCAGTGCTCGCATTAAATTGCTTTGTATTATTCAAACTGTATATTATAGCTTACAGAGATTAGGGCTGAGGAAAAGTGTTTATAATCGGCTGTATTACAAGAAAGAGAAAGGGAGAGGGGGATTGAGGGGAGGAGGTCGTGGATTAGTCCCAATACATTGTACTGTTATTATACATATTGGCACCAGGTTACAGAGGCAAGGCCTATCGCCTGGAGGATGTCTCACTGAGCAGGCAGCAGAAGAAGGCCCGGATGCTAGACTTTGATGTGAACTACTTTGACACCTGGGTCAGTGACCGCATCCCTGTACACAGACCTATACCTGATGACCGGTCTGACAGGTAAGGTAGCCTTGACCAGTCACATTTATTGAAATATGTATTGACATTTCTATAAGTAATACACTTACTTTAATTACATTGCTGTGCTTGCAAGGGTGGACTGAATTGGCCATTTGGGGGGATGGGGGTGGGGGTGGGGGGGTGGGGGGGGGGGTATTGTTTATGTTTGATTGTGTGATTGCATTTTGTTTTTGTGTCTTTTGGTATTGCTGTTGTTTACTTTCATTTGTTATTAAAGAGAAATTAATAACGATGCCATTGTATACATGTACTCTACACCACTGGATACTTGCAACCAAAAGGGCTTTCGCGAATACCATTATTAATGGAATAGACTGGAAGTCCATCAAGTATTAATGAATTTAGCAACTTTTACTTCCTAAACGCGCCATTTAGATGCTCTAGAGATTCAAACTTGAAACCAACTTTTGTCAGACTCACAAAACAGTTACTCGGACATTTTCCCCATGTTTTCTAAACGTCAACATTGTGTTCCCCTGAAGATGTAAGTACAAGATCCACACAGACCTGCCCACTGCCTCTGTGCTGATCGTGTTCCACAATGAAGCCTGGACGACATTGTTACGTACCATACACAGTGTACTGGACACTACCAGACCAGAGTTGATGCAGGAGGTCATTCTCCTGGACGACTTCTCTGACCAAGGTCACTCAGTTTTATGTTTTTTATCAAAACATGGAATCATGTCACTCACTTACTAACTCATTTTGGCTATCAAGTTGAGTACACTCTTTTATATTGCTTTTCCAACTTCTGATTTAGCTGCTCCTTCTTCCATCCATCACATTGGCTTGTTTGACTTATGGCATCAATGATGATGATGATGATGATGATAATGATGAGGATGATGATGATGATGGGGAGGATGATGATGATGATGATGATGATGATGATGATGATGATGATGATGATAATGATGATGATGATGATGATGATGATGGTGGTGGCTGCTGCTGCTGTGCTGCTACTACTGTTGCTGTTGCTGCTGCTGCTGCTGCTGCTGCTGCTGATGATGATGATGATGATGATGATGATGATGATGATCGTTTGTTTCATTCAGATCACTTAAAGGAGCCACTGGAGAAGTACATTCACAACCTGACACAAGTACACCTGTACCGAGCTCAGACCAGACTTGGCCTGATAAGGGCGAGAAATGAAATATTCTCTTTGGCGACAACTGATGTGGTTGTATTTCTTGATTCACACATCGAGTGTTTCCCCGGTACCCAACATGTACTTGAAAATTGACTTATGAAAAGAGTTTTCGTGTTTTCTGAAATGTATGTAGCATACTACTTGTGGTTCGTGTTGTTGTTGTTTTGTTTGTTGTTGTTGTTTGTGTGTGTATGAGCGTGCGTGCGTGTTTAAATTGTTGCTTTTAATTTGATCAGTAGGCTAGAGAAAGCAAGAACAAGTAGAAGTAGTAGCAGGTATTTATACTTTTAGCACCAGCTTTAAATGTAGCATGTCGTGCTGCTGTTACGAATGCTAACAGCATTACTATTACCATTATTACTCCTGACCTTGCATAAGTGTCTTGTTCCTTGAAGCTTAGCTTTATTTTTCTTAAAATTAAACCTCGTATGTTCAGAGTTTTATTTGGCAAAAAATGCAAGCATTGAAGAATATGTCTACTTATCACGTCTAGCCTGGGGTCAATTTGCCAGGCGACAAGAAGCTGTTCAGTCCAACCAGTCGATATGTCTTCTGTAAAGGTAAGGTAAACATCATGCTGACATCATGTCTAAACCTCGACGGATTGTTTACATCCGTTCGTATGTAGGGTTCTCAACCTCAAACGGTTTCTGCCCTGTCGAACCAATGAGATCGACTCACCGTACCCCTTGGGCTCGATCTAATCCATGTTAACAACCACACTGCTCCGTGTCAATTGGCTTCGTGAAAATACCTAAATATTGAGGATTGTTTTTTCTATCGTTTATCTATCAAGGTTGGTTGGAGCCCCTACTGACCCCCATCAAGGATGACCAGCGCACAGTGGTCTACCCCACAATTGAGTACATCAACCCTGGCACCTTCAACGTCCAGATGTCCAGTTACCCAAAGGCTGTAGGTGGCCTCAAACTGGATACACTACAGTTTCAGTGGATGTACAGGAAGTTTGTCAACACCAGTCAAGAATATGTGGAGTAAGGCTGTGTAGGCCAAGAATAACTTTTAGAAATCTAAAGTTGTTACCATAGTTCTGTGATCGTGCTTTTTAGTCAGAATGTCGGTGTGAGCACGGACCGAGCAGCACTACTAGTATGTCTCCCAGGAGTTTGAGAATGTTCTGGAATCAATTAGGTCTCGCTGGGTCAAAGTCTCTGTAAAGCATTTTGAGCTGGCTGTAGAGCGCGGGAAAGCGCTATATACATGATATCGATTATTATTTCTTGCACAAGAATAACGTCGTGTTGCAATGATAGATTTACAAGATGAATAACCAAGCAAAAATTATTAAGCCATAAGGCAGAGAGCCAAAGACATGGCTTCTACAACATGAAGATGCATGGTAAATTAATTGTAAACAATCTTTTCTTTAATGTCACTTTATACTATTCTTTCATCACATTTCCGTCTTCTAGTAGACATTTTCATCCGTGCTTGTACACAGTTGAACGACTTTGTATAATATGTGATCTGGTGGTCAATAGGTCAGCGCATTGGCCTAATGAGTCACGGTTCGAATCACTGCCTTGTCGACTCGATTTGGATTCGAGAGTATTTTCTTATCCACCACCAGTGGTACTCTTGCTAAAAGTACATTGTCACACATTTCTCACCGTACTCAGGTGTAAAAAGGGTTCCCGACTATAGACAGTGAAATATCTTGTCAGAATGTTAGTATGGGCGCCGGGCCGGGCAGTATGCCTCTCAGGAGGTTGAGATGGCTTAGGAATAAAACAGGTCTGTCCGGGTAATAATATGCTGTAAAGCGCTTTGAGCTTCTGTAGAAAAAGCTCTTTGAGCTTCTGTAGAAAAATCGCTATTTAAATCGGCTATTATCATTATGCATTTTCTCCAGGTCCCCGACGATGCCAGGAGGTCTGTATGCAATATCACGTGATTGGTTCTCCCAGTTAGGCCGCTATGATCCTGGCATGGATTTTTGGGGAGGTGAAAATTTGGAGATCTCGTTCAAGGTCAGAGAATGATTCAATTAGTAGTCTATTTTTGATTGAACTTGATGATTGGATGTCTTGTCTTAAACTCTGTCTATCTCTTTTTTAAACAATGTCCTCTTTAAAAAGAGAATCACCAATGATGGTTGTACCCCAGACGGTTTACGTTTTTTTTTATAGCGGCTTATTAAACGAGTATGTCCATAGTTGTTTTCAAATCATTCCTTTTTTATCTGGATTTTGAAAAGTTGGCAGTGTTGCAAACTCACTCGTGCCGATTCTATTCGGAAACCATTTTCAACAAGTGTATAAATTACAAAGTAAATAGCCCCGCATTGACCACTCATTGACCTTGACCTTTCAGGCGTGGATGTGCGGCGGGTCAATTCTGGTGTCCACGTGTTCTCACGTAGGTCACATCTTCAGAAGAGTCAATCCAAACATCAAAGGTGTGGCACTGGGCTACAAGAACTCTGTGAGGTTAGCAGAGGTCTGGATGGACAGTTTCAAACATTTCTTCTACGAAGCCATTGCATACACTGTGGTAAGTACATGACAAGAGTTAATTCAAAGGTTCAAGGTGTAGCCTTGGGCTAAAAGAACTAGGTTGAAGTGTGGATGGACAGTGTCTTCTTTGAAGCCGTAACATTCAATGTGGTAGGTGGTTGTGAGTCAGTTGGTCAAGTGGTCAATGTGTTGAGCGTTTTAGTCAAATGTATCGGGCGCGTCTATGTGTGTAAGACTCGATTTGGATGTTAAATCATGTGTTTGCATTCCATCTGGTGTGTTCTTTGAAAACATTATTTGTAACAAATGTATCATCGTATTTAAGTGTAAATATGGTACCTTGTTACAGACATTGTGTTCACAATAATGCTTGGGAGATATATGATGTCATTATGAGTATAATAATACACGAGTATCATCGCATGTCCATCATCAGCATACATGCAAGGAAAGTTATCTTAGTCAGATCAAGAATATTTAACAATTTTATCTATGCGAATGTACCTTGTCAAAGAAAGATGTTTTCTTCAAGGGCAATTTCGGTGATGTGAATGGCCGAGTGGCCCTGAGACAGTCATTGATGTGTAAACCATTCGCTTGGTACCTGGACAAAGTCTTCCCTGAGCTGAGAAAGGAGATCTGGGACTACGGCAACTATACTGGACTGGTAGGTATCTAACGTCGTGGTTATCTTGTTGTTGTTGTTGTTGTTGTTGTTGTTGCTTACCATTCGTGTGTTACCTAAGCAATGGTTGTTGTTGTTCTTTCAGAGCTGAAAATGTAGATACACGACTTCGTTAATCTACAGTATGTTGTTTGGCATTTGAAACCTTGCTCATCTTGTTATTATTGTTGTTGTTGTTGTTGTTGTTGTTGTCTTTTTATCGTTGCCATTTGGGTGGTAAGTGGACAATGTGTTTCCTGTATATAAACATACTCTTATATACTCGTAGGTATATTTCTCTCTTCGCTCTCTTTCTCCAATTATTTCTTGTTTCCCTTTATCCTCTTGTTGCAGATTGAGTACGAGCTACAGTCACTGTGTGTGGATAGAAAGGAATTAAAAAAGGTTGTCTTGAGTAGATGTTCATCTACATCTTTCAACCAGGTATGCATTAGTCGTATCACACAATAAAACAACACGCGTTTTGCTCTCTGTTATCATGGCACATTTCATCATATATAAGATCAATGATCATTATTGACACATTACATCTATAGAGTATGTTACTATTTGTAAAAATAGTTATTGTCCTCTGCTGTGGTCTGCTTGCCTTATGCCACACTCAAGATTTGTTTCATGTATCAAAAACAGCTCTTTATAGACACGTTATACTCTTTCAGGATATATTTATGTTGTGGGGTCTACTTAAAAAAAAAAAAGAAAAAAGCTCTCATGAGCTTGGCTTTTGGCCTAATGTGTCCTTTTATCTATGACATATCTCTTTTCATTACGGTACAGTATAATATGCAGTCGATAGTCATCATTCACTATTGAGATTTCAAAAAATCGTATTAATAATATAGATTTGCCCTTTTCTACTCTGTGTGGTCAGCAATGGCGACTGTCCAGCAAGGGTCATTTAGTGTCCGGAGAACGACTGATTGGCCTGCCTAGACCACAGAAGAACAAAACCTCCCATCTCCGGTTGTTCAGACAGGACAGGATTACCTCAGCTGGTCTGGTGTGGAGCTATGACGAGGTACATACAATACATGGAGGGTATACTGTATACAGAAGACAAATCTACTGTTTCCCAGTCTTGTATCGTTGTTGCGTTTATCAGTTTATAGTGGCAAATCCCTAAGTACAAGGCAACCACGAATTATTTGTCTAGGGATCTGAACTTTACACCCCTAGAAACACAATGGGGTCAAGTATGACATGGAACCTACGTATTAACGTCTGTCTCCAATAAGACGGTGGTTGGCCCCAGGGGGATTCGATCCCAGGACGCCCACATGGAGACAAAACGTGTTAAGCGTTCTCCCACTGCGCGATCATCATCATCATCATCATCAGTAGCAGCAGCATCATCATCACCATCACCATCATCATCATCATCATCATCATCATCATCATCATCATCATCACCATCACCATCATCATCACCATCATCATCATCATCATCTTGTCCACAGGAGACTCGTCACCTGGCACACGTAGCCAGTGGTCAGTGCTTGCATGCTGACCCCATCAAGCTCCTGGCAGAACTAAAACCGTGTGGAGTTTCTTTGCTACAGAGATGGCAGATGATCACTCGGACACAGAGACACCTTGATGTGAAAAGACAAGGAGTTTTGATAGACTGGACAGTGTAGGGAATAATGATAATATGCTACTTATGTTTTTCATGCCAGTTGTCTTTTTGTTCTGGCTTCTGTTGTCATATTATTTATGTGTTCATTCATATACTGGTAAGTGTATTAGTTCTAAAGCGTGAACGTGCGTATGTGTATGAGTGTGTGTAGGGAAGGGGCGGGGGCTATACACACAGTGTATAATATTTGAAATGATGCGTCTAGTTTATGTACTGTTATGTAATGTTATGAAACATGCTTAGCCATGATCTCAGCCATTGAATATAGACTATTTGATATAAAGTCAGTCAGTGAGGTAGTTTGGAGCGATGTACATAACATTCTTCAAATAACATCTTGTCTGAAATGAATAATCTAGTCTTGGTGAGGATTGAAGAGGAATTTGTTTTAAATCAGGTGAAATAAAAATTAATAACCACATGACCGCCCGTGTGTAAACAACCAAATTCCTTGTTCTTCTTCCTTGTTATAAAATCAAAGCGTGTTTCTGTTTAAGTTGTGTTATACTTTCTTGATTTACTATGACCAAAGTATAGATTTATATTTATATCGATCAGGAAATACAATAGATCTGCACCTAGGTCTAGATTCGTTGTCTAGTAGATCTAGAGGTTGTCGAACTCTGTTCCACTTTAAACGCTTTCTTCATCATTCTACGTAAAGGTTAGTTGTAAGTAATGGATGGTCTGTTCAATGCGATGTGTTGGTTTTTTGAAGTCATGTGAGTTGATAAGATCCCATGGTAGATAACAAAAAGACACCCTAATTAGTTTGGATCTTTCGCACGTACAGTTTAGAAGGAGCTGAGGTTCTATTTCTGGTACATCCGGCGTCTTCTCGGGTCATGTTTTAATAACACAGTGAAAGGGGGTTCCCAGTACACTCACGGCTCAAGTGACAGCAAGAGGCCCTAGGAGGCGCTAATGCCTACTTATGACACAAATCCACTTTTCCTTTTTGATAGAAATTGTACTCTACATGTGCAAATAAATGTCAACTGTCTCCTGACGACTTGTGGATGTTTTCGGTGTTGCTTTTGTTGCTGTTCTTGTTTTTATTGTTCAATTCTGATGATTTGTCTAACCCAACAATTCGTTTAATAAGATCAGTTGCTATTCTGTAACTGATTAGAGTTGGGAACCAAAATGGTCTAACATATAACGAATGTGAAAGGCAAAAGAGAAAAACAACAACAAAACATAAAGAAGAGGGAAGAAAAAGAGTGAGTTGGAAAAAGGGAAGATTTATTTCTACGAATTCGGTGCAAGATTGTTGGATGCAACCTCACTGTCCATTCTAGAGTTTCTTAATAAAAGGTAACAACATGAAGAAAAGAAATAGAAATAGTATCTTCGTTCCACCGCGTATCTTTCAAATATTACACAGAAATGAAAACAATATAGGAAGAAGATTGTACCTATTTGCGCTATTGATTTTTAGATTTGTATATTAAAGTGTTTTGCCACTATTGTTGTGGGGTTTTTTTTATTGATCACCAAGCCAAAAATGAAACAGTTGATCTGACTTGATTTGGGTTGTTGTTGTTTTTTTAATACTGTAAACCTACAACATTTTGAAGTAGATGGAATTGTCATTCTTGCAGATGTCATATATGTAGAACTGTGTGTGCATGTATATGGTTCTGAGTTTCACTGTGTAATTCTCAAGAATGCTGATTCGATGTGAAATGGTGTAGAGTTGAAGTGTTTCCATTGAATTATCTGTTTGAATATCGAATATTCAATGAGGTTTATTATCATGGCACGTTAAAGTTGATGTTTCAACAATGTTGCTTTAGTCAATAGCAAACAGAAGCCACAATTGTCAGACTGTGTGTTATTATTATTATTATTCTACGGTGTGTTTGCCTTTTCATCGTTAGAGTCTGAAACTCTGTGATTATGTTGAGGATTCCAGAGTACCGGTACTTTACTTGGCTGGTTTCGTGAAGTACTGCTGCATGGTTGTTTTATAGAATAATACTAAGACTCACTACGGCTTGAGAGAAAGAACACATTCAGGTCTACAAGATTGTGATAACAACAATACATTACAGTGAAGTAGAGAAAACGGGGATGAGGAAGAAGGGAACTGAGAGAGAAGCGTGACTGAGTCTAACATAGAGTAGTTTATGTACAGTTGAGATCTTTGGAAAAGTCGTTGTCGCCGAGCGACCGTTGAGCAAAATACCATATCAACGAAAACGTTAAGACAGTGAAACAACACCAAAACATGTGATGATAACAGCAAATTTACAAATATTTATCATATGTTCCTCGAGGTGAACATCTGAAAATGAATCGCCAACATCAAAGCTTTTACACTACTTAAACATCTTTCTTAGGGTGATCAAGCTCTAAAAAACGTGTGTATACATGTATATATATATAATGTATATACATAATCATTACAATATTAGAATAGAAGCCAAAAAGTCAAAACAGCAATCAAATGTAGGGCAAATCTTTGTGGTAGACTTTTATTTGTATTTCCACTGAGTTTTCTTTTGTACATCTTGATATACCTTTGGAAACATTAAATTACTGTGGATGGGGGAACACAACCAGATTGCTTCTTCTCTAACACAGTAACTTGGCACGTATCAAACAAGAAGACTACGCAACAAATTCCAAAGAAAAACGTATGCGCAATGTGAATGAAAGGGTAATATTTTCTACGCTTGAGTTTTAAAAAGAATACTAGACACCATGGAGCTTTTCTTGCATAGTAAATAACAGAATCAGAATCAAGGCAAGTTTCATTTTTCTTGTTCGTTTTTTCCTTCATTCTTGCCTTCTTTCATTTTTTTTCATTTCATGCTTTTGTTTTGTTTTCTTTCCTTTTTTCTTATTTTCACTAAGCTCCATGAATAAACACCTTTGTTTTGCGAGTTATTGTGTTAGAGAACGAAAGAGTGCGATGGGGTATCGCGGGCATTTTACTGATTCATGAGGGGCATTGATCGACTTCATCCACTGGCACTGCCTAGCAACAAGGGGGATAACCGTGGATTTAGCACCACACGAGACAGGGGCTTACAGAGTTCACTGCTCATCTTTTTTCTTGAGATTGAAACATGTGTGTATTCTACTCACGTTTGAGACGGGTTTCTTGTGACCTCGTAAAATGCTTCATGATGCTTGATTTGTATACAATGAGCGGGCATCCTTACAGCTTCTGCGCGAGATGTGATAAGAAAGTAGCTCAAAGCGGTCTTATCTATCTTTTCTCGTCCTTTTCATTGTTCTTCTTATGTGAGCTTGCTTCTTTCTTCTTTTTACTGTTGTCGATGTTATTGTTGCTGTAGGTGGTGGTGGTGGTTGTGGTGATGGTGGTGAATTCCTTTGCACTCTTCAGAATACTTCCCAAAACATGAATCAAATAGTGTGTAGGAAGCTAAAAGGAAGCCCCGGTTACAAAGCAGTGCTCGTGAAAAATGGTCTTTCATAGGGGTTGTGATGTACATTGAAATATTCACTCTATGAAACAAGAAACGCTTATTTTTACATGGTTTAAGTACGCGGCCGCAGTGGTCTCGGTACAAAGATGTCCGAATCGTGGACATCCTCAAAGAAAGCATCGGTAGACAATCGTGACGAGGTATCACAGGTATATTTTTCAAAAACAAAACGTAGTAACTATTTTGGTTGGCTCGATGAAGAGCGAGGGCTTTGGAGGTATGATAGCATCTACTGTGGCTATAGGGTTGTTAAGTTGATGGGAAAAGGAAAAGCCACGAAACTTGTACGCGGAACAACATGGAACACGATACACCATTCACAATGTGCACGGCAATCAAACGAAAGCTATTCCGGAGAGTCTAGATCTATCGTTTTGGTGGATAATTCTGGCTTACAGTCATGATAGATGGGGTGTTTCACTTCTGGGTTACAGACGTTAAACGCCAAAAACTGCAGCAAGGATCGACAATGCTCAATAACGGAAATTCATTTTTTAAACATAATGCAAAGGTAAAGAAATTATATAACTGCGATGCAAAATCACACAGGGGCATGTATTTATTTATTTGTTTTGTTTTTACATAAAGCATATTGGTGATGTTATACTTAATCATGTTTTTAAAACTAGGTCTATCAGTTGGTCAAACATAATTGATCTCAATATGGAATTAATGTTAAGAAAC
This sequence comes from Gastropteron pacificum, assembly GCA_031471215.1. Classification (NCBI taxonomy): domain Eukaryota; kingdom Metazoa; phylum Mollusca; class Gastropoda; order Cephalaspidea; family Gastropteridae; genus Gastropteron; species Gastropteron pacificum. The sequence goes on along the minus strand of JAUELK010220676.1, from coordinate 7,632 downwards.
TGAGTCATATTCTTCGTTTTCAGATCTCCTGGACTAAAACAATATGAATATTTAAAAACAGGGTATAAGAAGGAGCTGCTAGCTTGACCCTGGTATTTCTTTTTAGATTTCGTCGATCTTGTTGTCTTTCAATTCATCAAAGTATCTGAATGAGAGTTTGGAGTCGCTTGGGCTCTTTTTGGCAGCCATGGCTTTGATGACCCCCTTAAAGTACGGGTTGCCGTAGTTTTGCCCCTCAGACTGGGGGAGAAAACAAGAAAAGACAAATTACTAAGACATCTGACATCATCAAAATATTTGCATTTATATAGCAATATGCAAAGAAACACAGGGTTGTTTTTTGCATATGAACATGAAACATTTAAGATGAATGACATATTATTATTTTTAAATGCATAAATAAAGCATATCACATAACACATTTAAGAATAAAGGCAACCTACTATCTTGGGGGATACCAAACAAATACAACAATAACCGAACGATACAGCCTAGTATAAGAAAAGGCATGTTATTTTTGTCTAGTAGTGATGGAATTCATTTTTCGCCCTATGTCATTTCTGAAAACAACTGTTTCAAAAAATGTTTTAAAAGGAAATGGATTCGATGATAGATGGCATTTAAACCCTCTCTTCCGCAAGCTCAATGATCATGAAATAGTCAATGACAGTACCCCAACAGACAAGTTTTAATAATGTCACACTTGTCTATCTCCTGGAAGACATTCCGGCGGTGCTGCCGAAGAAGCGTTTCTCGCCACAACCTTTCCATACATTTTACAATTTGTCGATTTTGTGTATCAAGTAACACCTTGGTGGGATGAGAAATGTAATGATAGAAAATCACGTTCATACATACAAACAAAAAAGAGAAACCGCAGTTTCGATGACAACTGAATTTGAAAGAATCAGTATATTATGTTATACTGTATGTTCAATTTCCAACATTAATACATTTGGTATGTTAGTTACGACACATAGCAATGGCGGCAAGCGTGAATCCGAGCACTAGGGAAGACAATGAAGGGAAGCACAAAACGATGTTTTTAAAACTTGTTTTCCCTATTAATTTGACGCCTTTTGTAGGATGACATGACAAGCTCAGAATGGTGTGACTGTTTAAAGTGACCATCCACTACGCATATTTAGTCATTACCAAACTTCAATATTATGTTGTCGTGGTTACAATCACCCTTTCAACGATGAGACAAGACTTTGAGCGTGGGCATTGGAAAGAATAAATGCGACCACATGGATATCGCGAAATCCGAACGCTAAAGAAAGACTGCGTAGTGGATAGCCAGCGTTAACTGATAAAACTTTGTTTTGTTTTTTAATGCAACTGAATGAGCTCAGCTATATATATAGCTGCAAGCCCTGTGGATAAAGCCGCTGTTGGATGAAATATCTCAGCAAGCCATAGAAATATATTTGTTAAAAAGGCTGAAGAATGAACACGCATGAATAGAAAGCATGCACTAGACTAGATTGTTTGCCCACAGTTGGTGAGAAAATCCTTGTTTTTGTTAGTTTGCAATTAACAAGTAATGATACAGACCTACAATTTTCAAACAAGTGCCGTGACATAAAGATTGAAACGTGGGAAGAATTGAAACAATTATATGATTAGAGTAGGTCGTAGAACAGAGATGAACTAGTAGAAATGGAATGAACTTGCAGTCAAGTAGAAATGGGGTCAAAAAGGGCTGCAGTCGTCAGAAACAATGACTGATACTACAACTAAGATGGCTCTAAGCACACGTTATGTATGTGAGAAACTATTGCTATTGTACAGTGTAGGCGTGTAGTCACTAGAATAATAAAGACAAAGAGCACGTTGCTTCATTCAGAACATCACATAGCGTAGACCTACACGTGTCTTATTCCAATCTGTTGGCCTCCGGGTAAGGTCCTCGTCAACCATTTAAATGAGCATTTAAACAACAAACAAAAGAGTGAAATTGTGAAAGTGAAGAAAAAAAAGGAAATTCAATGTGACCCTAAGAATACCGAAACAAGTACAAGTCACCGTGCATTTACAACAGACATTGACAAATATTGTAAGAATATCTGGCCTGCAAAACTATTCTTTGGAGTGAACTTCTGAAATCAAAGCAGTACCATTCTTGCATTGAATTGTGAGATAGTAATGCTGTCATGGTGTTTGATCTTGAGTCAATGGAGAGGGGGACATGCCAACACATTTTCATTCATTTCATTTTGCCTCAAAGACCAAAGTTTGTTTGTTTTGGGGGCTTGTTTGTTGTTTTGTTTTGTTTTTTTTAAGTTTTTGACAATTCATTGATCATCATCAGAAATTTCCGCTGGAGTTGACCATGTTTTCGTTGGTTTTAATTGTTGTTCATTAATGCAGACTCGTGTAGCCAAATAAGGGGCTTGAGGGTTAGAGTCGATGGAAAATTTCAAGTGAAGAAGTCAAAATCTTGGCACAGAAGACCAAGCAAGCATTGGTGTAAAACATGTGCATAACAATTCCTGGCCAATTCCTCTGTAATGGATGGAACAAATGCAACACATGTGACGAAAATGCAACAAAAATGGGGTGAAAGGTGCAAAACTGTGTAAAACCAAAAATGGGTACAAAAACAGAACACACCGATAGAGCAACATGTGTAAGTTAGTAGGGTTAGTTTTGACAAGGAAGCTCTACTACTCTACGTCTTGGCTTGCACAATCTGACTTACTCGTTTATGAATAATGTGAGGAGACTTCTTAGCCACAACTGTGAACCTCTTGTTTGCGGCGGAAAGTTGGGCGTTGTTTTCCTGTCAGAGGATCACACAAGATGGCATTACGCCTTGGTCTGTGACTAACTCTCAGAGTGCTACTTAAGGGGAGAACCTACACCTGAGAGATAACTTGGAAGTTATGAATTAAGGACTACAGTAGATGTAATACCATAGTTATACTAGTCGGGGCAGGAATAGTTAGAAACGGAGTTTCGCGCAAGTTTGGTCGACGGTTGCTATAGAAAAGGTGTCCATCTTGAAAATAAACGTTAAACTTTGATTTCCTACTTGTACAAAATTTCTACACAGAATTCCATATAATTGTGTGCATTCATATTCCAATATGATCTATCGTATTCTGTAGTAACAACATTCTGATATGTGTCTCAGTTTACGAGAAGATCTACTTTAAAGTTTGCCTCAAATGTGTGACGTCACATGGTGCTTACGAACTTTAAAGTAGGTTTTCTCAAAAAGTAAAACCAAGTATCACAATTCTGCTTCTATATATTATATATCATATAAAGGAACTCGTACACAAAAAATGTAGGGTATTCTGTGCAGAGATGACGAAGAAGAAGTGAAATGTTTATATTAAAGATGGCCGCCGTTTCCATGGCAACCGCCAACCAACTTATATAATAGTATTACGTACTAAAATTGTTTCTACTGTCCATAACTTTGCACTTAGCCCTCACGCCTATCAGGTGCCGACCTGGCCTTAACATTGTAAAGATCTAGTACGTATGTGACGTAACTGAGGGGTGCTGAACAAGTCTGAAATTGACCACACGAATCGCCTGTAGACTCGCTTCTATTTTTGCATGCTTTCAGACTAAATCTGGGGCATTAAATTCCCTGTTAAGTTGGCCGAAATATGACTTCCACGTGTATTTTCACGTCTAGACCTTTGTTCTAACGTTCGTCATGATATATAATAGGTCCACAGTACCAAGTCATATTTGGGCATACATCCATAGTTCAAGTACATTAATTGCACATATTGGCACACATTGATTGAGAGACTGTGTTGTTTGTTGTTCGTTTGTTATTTCGAAATACAATTTGCGCCAGGGTTGACTCTTTGGTGCAAAATTAATCTGAAGTGTCCATTTTCTTTATGAAACTGCTAGGGAATTGAATAGGACTTGGAGGAGAACAAACTGAACATCACATTCTGTTCCTTGGTTTTGCTCCAAATTTTCCATAAATCATCAATATTGTTGGGATAACAAATCGTCTTGTGCTTGAATCAAGATAAACATCAATCTTCATAGACTTGCAAAAATATAAATGAACATATACGTGTGAATATAGTATAAAATGAAATACTTACATCTCACCAATGGTTTATTTTGTTGTTGAGGAGGACCATCATCGTCGAAACCGGTTAGATGTAAGTATTTCATTCTATACTATATGCACACGTATATGCTCTTTCATATTTTAGAAGTCTATGATTATGAAAGCATATATATGGCTGAAATATATTAATTATCAAAGTAAACATCAATCTTAATACGCTAAATATTGGAACATGCACATTAAGTAAATCTATATGAAACAAAAACAAACTACATGTAATCACAGACAGTCAAACATCATTGGAAATATAGAATACCACTATTGTCTTGAACAAAACACAGATTATGACCAATTGTTTTTAACTACACAGACAGAAGAAAGTTTGATATTACCTGGCACAACTCGAGGAAATAGATCTAGCACGTCTTATCTTTGGATTCAGGCCGTAAATCTTCTTTCCCAACAATGTATTTTGTGCTTTAATCAGGATTTAGTAGGTTGAAGTGGGGGGTTTTAACACTTAAAACTACGAGTAGTTTCCTCAGGACATATTATAGACAACACAGACAATTTAATTGAGTGCGAGCATGCAATGACAAGCCGCCCTAGAGTCTTTGTTCAAACCTATAGGCGGACTGACACTCAAGATGGCAATCTTACCAGTGTACTAGGGACCTTTGGCACCATTTGCTCATTTTATCCAAGGCTGTCTCTCCCTTAGACATGAATTCCCTCTGGCTCTCTGTCGCGGGGGGGGGGGGGGGGGGGGGGGGGGGGGGGGGG
>JAUELK010220665.1:0-10186 GCA_031471215.1 Gastropteron pacificum | reverse complement strand
TGTATGGAGCGCCTAGAGCCCATGTAGTGGGGATAGACGCTATACAAATGACCTTCATTATTATTATTATTAATATTATTATTATGTGTAGGTCCCATCTCTTACAAGACTCGAATACATGGAAACGTTCAGCCTGTTAACTGCTTATACTATAATTATAAAGCTACACATTTACAGTCCAAACTGTGCTTACTCCATAAGGAATCAGCGTAAGTCAATTAACTCCTCTATACAATTACATGTACTACTACATGTACAATACACAAGAAAAACACAACAAATGAAGACAATGCACAGGTATTATGGCAACATCTCATTGGTTTACTTGGCAGTAATCACAGTGTTACAGATCAACAGTAAAACCAATCAATCAATGTCCAAACATTCACTTTCTACACTCATGATCAGGCTTTTTACGTCATAGAGCTAGTAGTGTTGTATAGAGAACGGATGACGTCATTTATGTCATAGAGCTAGTAGTGTTGTATAGAGAACGGATGACGTCATTTATGTCATAGAGCTAGTAGTGTTGTATAGAGAACGGATGACGTCATTTTCCAGCATAAACGGGGCACTGGATCCACTCTATTTGCACCCTGACAAAAATCATACATGTAGTTAAAACAAAAAAACTTTGAAATGGATGGACAAATTAGCTACATCAACTGTAGAGCCTATACTACAATGACAATACTCTTCAACTCCATTAAATAAATATCATGTAATGATTCTCTCTTTCATCATATCATTTCTTTACAGTTACAGCTCCAAAGTAGTTTTATCTTATTCTGAGCAATATTTTTACTACTACATGTACATACAATGTACTTTCTTTGTAGTTAAGCAGCATGTAACTTTTGACACAAACTCTCCGAGTACACAAAATTAGGATGGGCACGAGATACCATGTGATGCTTTCAACTGACATGGCTTCAGAAAATGAACGCATCGCATTGAACAGACCATCCATTACTTACAACCAAACCCTTAGATTAGAGTTGAACAGATTTCATCCACCTCTAGATCTACAACATAAACAAATCTAGATCTAGATTCAGATTTGTTGATCGATCTATACCTCAGCCATATAGTAAGCAAGAAAGTACAACCTGACTAAAATAGAAACACCCTTTATTTTTATAACAATGAACAAGAACAAGTAAATTGATATCTTTTTGTGTTTACACACGGGCGGTCATGTGGTTGTGAGAATTTTTTGGTCATGTGGTATCTTGCGTCCATCCTAATTGTCTACACATAATACATGTATTATCTTCAAAGTCTGCATTGATTAATTCAGTTCAAAGTTTGTTTCTATAAAAACGATTCTTCTGTCACAATCTTCATGAATGAATTTCTCAAACTTAATTGCTATCCTTTACAAACACTGTCGCTTTCATGGATAATTCTCAAGCAAAACATTGTACACTATCGCACTAGTGTCTCTTTAGTTTTCTCAACAAATTCATACTCTTCTTCATCACCCTCCTCCTCCTCTGAAGAAGAAGAAGAAGATGATGAAGATGAAGACAACCTTTTATCTTCTTGCCTCAACTTTCCCGTCTTCACACTTTCATTCCGATGCAAAGTATCAGACTTATCTAAACACCTATCATGTCTCACTGGCCCCAAGTCATTTAACATCTCCAATGAATTTGTTGGACTAGATGAATTCTCATACTCATAATTTGGAGATATAGATTTGCGACGAAAATGTTTTCTGGACTCATCAGCTTCATAATTTGGAGATGTAGATTTTTGACGGGACGATTTTCTCGACTCTTCATAACTTGGAGATCTTGTTTTTCGACGAGAAGATTTTCTGGACGTCTTGTAGCTCGGAGATCTTGACCTCTTCTTCCTGGTGTGTCGTGAGTTTGGGGATTTACTGAAGCTGACATCTGAGGGAGGTCTTGATGTCCTTGAAGACCTCTGCGACCTTGAGGATATCCTGGAAGGAGACCGTGACTGTGACCTAGATTTGGCGTGTGACCGTGAAGATATTCTGGATGGTGATCGAGACTTTGACCGCGAGTGTTTCCGTGACCTCGAAGACATCCTGGATGGAGATCTCGACCGTGACCGTGAATACCTCTGCGACCTTGAAGACATTCTCGAAGGAGATCTTGATCTTGAGTGTTTCCGTGACCTTGAAGACATTCTGGACGGAGACCGTGACCTTGCTCTTGACCTTGTGGACAGCCTGTGCGAGGCGGACGAGTACCTCCGGGACGACCTTGACGGAGACGGTGACCTTGATCTGTGGTGTCTGGGCGTGTGGCCGCGCCAGTCCATGTCTGCCGTGGCAAACTCCCTGTCTGGGTTCTGGAACACGTGGAGGAAGTTGCACGACTTTCCCTTGGGACACCTCCTCTTGAACGCCAGACCTATTGGCAGGGTGTGTGTGTGTGTGTGTGGTGGGGGGGGGGAGGTAATAATAATAATAATAACATCACTTATATAGCGCTTTAAGATAATGATAATAATTTATTGCATGTCTTGTGCGCATTTCCAGATGCAAAACATATCCTCAATGCGCATTACATAATAAGACACTAAAAATCACAGGGAAATAAGAAAGACAAGATACAGCCAATAAAATACACACACACTCACACAAACACACCCACAGTACATAGTACATATATATTATAAATGTGAAATAAAGATCACATCATATTATAATGAGAATCACATCTGATCATGACATAAAGTTATACTTAGTGAGTACTTATCAAGTTCGCTTTTATCAAATTTAAAGACATTTATCACGTTAACTCACACAATCATCTAAACTATGCTAAATAACATTGTAAGGAAAACATTGAGCACCAGTTGTCAAAAGATCATTAGTACTTAAAGTTATTGTTAACAATAGACTGTATAGAAGAAGAGTAATCCTACCTAAGTAATAGAGGCAGTAGTCAAGGTATGTAGTGGGTGGCCACATGTACTTGATGTATGTTTACTGTATGTTTATATATTTACTGATTTATATATTCTGTGTGGCTTACTCTGTTGTAATTGTATATCACACTAAAACAATGTGCCAAATTGGACAATGAAGAATATATTATTCAATCATTCATTCATTAAAACAAATCTTGCCCTAGTGAGGTAATCTGTTGGCCCTATTGAAACTACCCATTCAGACTACCCCATCTACAAAAAAAACCCTACTACAAGTTACACAACAACTCACCACAAATGGCTGCCTTCCACGAGTCAATGGAGACAAATGCACAAGACAGTTGTCTGCCCCCATACCAGCGAGCGTTGAATTTCTTGAAAGCCTCTAGGGCAGATGTCGGCCTGGGGAGGGGAACAAGGAATACAGACTGGAACTGCAATGTTTACATTGTATACATATCATCATCATTGTTATTGTTATTATCATGCATTTTAATGTTTACTCTTATATTGTTTACTTAGATTAGATCTAGATCTAGATATCTCTCTTGTGAAGTGCTTTGAGCTATCCAGGGAAAGCGCATTACAAATGCTCTTATTATTATTGTTATTATTATAGAGAATACACTTTTAAAATGATCGTGGAGGGATGAGATGAAGGCAAAAACAAAGAGGAAGACGGCTCAGAGAATAGATGGACGGCACCAAGGCATGGAGATTGCAATGCGCAGTGGAGTGGACAAGATAGTAGGCTGGAAGAGGTGGTGGACCTTGTCTAGGCTACCCTTATCCAAATTAACCCACCGATAATGATGTAGATTATAGAATCCCAACCCACTCACCATTCGACTTACAGTCAGTAAAAGGTTTCTTAATTTTAATTTAATTTATTTATTACAGTAAAAGGTTTCCACCAATGTAGAATGTATTATCATTACTAATATGATAATAGTGATTTTAAAGGTCTTTGAATTTCTTATACTTATAAACAAGGTGGCTATTGCTCCATGGCTTTGTATAGATGAATCATGCTATCCATTTACAATTAAAATCCAGTCACAAAGAAAGTTGTGAATAGGATACAGTATACATTTTTGATAAATAATGTCGCACCTGTTGTACTGCACGTAGACGTTTCCCCGGAGGTGCGGCTCACAGTTGCGGCACACCTTGAACTGCACCACCGTACCCACCGTCCTGAACTCTGGCAGCACGTCCTGGTAGAACTCCTCAAAGCTGCGCACCAGGTCACTGTCCTCGTACTCCAGGCTGATGTCTGAGTGTACACAATATAATAATAATAATAACATCACGTATATAGCGCTTTATCCCCACAATCACAAGGTGGGCCCAAAGTGCTTTACAGCATATTATTACTACCCCGACAGACCTGTTTCATTCCAAAGCCACCTGGGAGGCATACTGGTAGTGCTGCCTGCGCCCTCACCAACATTCTGAATCTTTCACAGTCTATAGGCGGGTACCCATTTTACACCTGGGTGAGGTGAGAAAGTCGTGACAAAGTACCTTTTCCAAGAGTACACCTGGTGGTGGATAACCGGGATTGAACCCGGGACCTTTGACTCGTGAGGCCAACGTTTCGACCACTGCGCCACCAGATCACTAATATACAATACAATGTCTGAGGTGTGGTGATAAACAACAAGATAAGATAAGATACACTTTATTGATCCAATCATGGAAATTTGGTATGAGCCGTTTGTTGGCAATACAATAAACATAGTACATGTAAAGGAGCATTAATACTACCACACATGTTGGACTAGATCAACATAAACGAAACATAATGCATGACAGTACAATATAAGACTTAATTTCTCATGAATAAATGGACAAACTCATTTGTGTTTAGACTGGGAGAATTTCCTGGAGGTTGCTGGAATAAAAGATCTTTTAAAACATTTTAACAACAGTCACAATGAGAATAACTGATTGCTTTCGTTGTATATGGACTGTTCTAACCTGAGTCTACATTGTCTATAATGGACTGTTCTAACCTGTGTCTACGTAACCAGGCAAAATTCAACCCTATCATCCCCAACCTACACACCACATCCCACAGCGACAGAATAATCAGCTTACAGGGAAGAAGAAAACCCATAATGGACCGGTTGACTAACCTGTGTCCACATTGTCTACAATGGACTGCTCCAGTTCAAAGCTGGAGAACATGTTGGGGATCAGCAGGGTGGAGCTCATCTCGGGATACTCGTGCTGTCTGGAACACCTGGGGGGGGGTACAGTTTTTTTTTATGGTCAAGTGGGTTAAGACCAAACCCAGTATTATATGTTCATGTTACGTTGTTGTCACCTAGATTCTAGATGTGACATGATAAGTTATGTTGCCAGTACATTTATTTGTTATCACAACCTTTGTTATTCATATCTTTCTCCAGGTTGTGTTCATCATCGTAATCTTGAAGGACAATAAAGAGATTTAGTTCTAAACTCAATCAAGACTTGAGGAGTTATTTTTCACAAGTCCATTCAACTCTCTCTGTTCTCTTTTCTAAAGTTTAAACATCTCTCTTTTGTCTTCTAGCGTTTAAATCTTGTTATCATACACCCATGTATACATAATAATAATAATGAAGGGCATTTGTATAGTGTCTAGAGCTACATGGGCTCTAGGCGCTCCAAACACAAACTAACATACCATGTACATGTACAATTATACTCACACATGCACACACAACTAAACAATCTGAAAAGCATTTCAGTCACAGAATGAGGCTCTAAACAGATGTGTTTTCAGATGTCTCTTAATGAGAAAAATGATGGTGAACACACGGGGGACCTCAAAAACATAAATAGTCGATGGTTCATCATAGCAAACAATGTGTTATATCTCCTTTTCCTATGAAAGCAAAAATCACGGAAATCCGTGGATAAGCAGAATTATCACATCACTAATTCTACCACCATCGCAAACTTCTGGGAGGCATACTGGCTTTAGGCTTACAGCCTGTGAGGTGCTTCTCGACATGAGATCACCACTTGTAGATGAAAGACTGGGAAGGCTAGAAGGACAACCGTGATAAGAAAAATGACGACAAAGTCATTAAGAGGAATAGACTCACTGCTCTCTGAAGCGGCACGCTCCAGTCTTTTTGAAGAAGGGGCACATGTCCACCTGCCTATCTCTATCCTGCTTGCTGTACTGTATTGGTGCTATTGGGTTGTGCCACGCGTCCTTGGTGACACAAGCAGAGATAGTAATAATACAATTTATAATAATATACATAATATTAATGTATAGCATTTATAAATAGTGCTTTCCTCCGCTCTATAGCAAGCTCAAAAAGCTGATTACAATAATGATTATAGATGTAGTGGAATTTTACAATCTATAAAGTAAGTGTGCTTCTTTGCTTTGCAGCAAGCCCAAAACACTTTGAAGCACATAAAAACACCTTGATGTAACTGGCTCATAACAACAAAAAATGCATTTTGTTTACTACAACAGCAATGGGGAGTACAGTGTTTTTTTAATTCATTAAAATTACAACTGTTATTACTATCATTAAAAAAAGATGCAAATATAATAATGATAAAATAAATAAAATAAATAATTATAAGAAGAAGAAGACGACGATAGCCCGTTTGGAAGTGGGAGTCACAAAATGATGGGCACGCTCATCAGATACTACAGCCTGTTTGTACACTTTTCCTACAACCTGTTGGAGCTCCTGTACCCATCTATATATATACAGTATACATGTCCTGATGTTGAAAAAGAAAAAGAAGAAGTAAATGTGCTCACCTTGTTCTCGCCTGCAGTAGCCTGCTCCAGCAGCCGTGCCTGTAGCCATCACACAGGGAGACAGAAATGAGCACACATGGAAACTACACACTGCAGCTGAACACATTCTGGGTTAAGGCTGGTTGTCTCAACATGTTTATAAATGATAATAATAATAATAATAATAATAATAGATAGCATTTATATAGCGCTTTCCCCCGCTCTACAGCAAGCTCAAATGGCTTTACAGCCACTATTATCCCGACAGACCTGATGCATTCTAGAGCCGTCTCAACCTCCTGGGAGGCATACTGGTTAGTGCTGCCTTGGTCGGCGCCCGGCACTCATACCATCATACTAACAAGCATAAAAACAAATCATATAATTCGTTATTTAACTCTTCTTTATGGCTGTGAGAGTTTTCATATTGAAACCTTGGCGAGCCGTATGGTGCGGCTCATGGACATAAAGAGTTAAGTATACAAATTACTGTCCAACATATTAAAGTGCATAATTACTTCTTTTAAAAAAAAATTACACACATGTGTGTCTACAGAGTCAATGTATTCTATTGGTAACTTTGCGTAAAGGTTCATAAAGTTCTATCATCTAAGAGACTTGTCCAAAAGATACAAAATATCTGGTTCTTTTCTCATTCACAGCAGGGACAGTTGGTGGAAGTTAAGGAAAGTGTTTGGTATTGATATTGATAAATATAATGTTAATTGTCATCATTTGTCATTACATTACATATGTTATGAACATAGACATGTATAAGAAACCGTACGTTCTTCTTCTGATAATATAACTATTATTTAAATAAGTTATAGAAGAAAAAGCACTCATTATCAACTTCAACAGTTATCCTCCTAAGCATAACGTATGTGAATGGAGAGAACTCTGCTACAAACACATTTTTGTAGTACCGGTACCTCTAATCAATCCCATCTCTGAGTGGACATGTGTTAATGAATTGTTAGTGCTGTACACAAATACATGTAATTCATTATCATTTAAAAATACATTGTAGGAAACACATAACCTCCAGCCTCTGTTTAATTGCTGATAGGCGCTGCTCTGTGGCGACTGCGTGTTGGCTTCAGCAAAATGCGGAGCTCAAAACACTACGGCAAATTTTTCTGAGAGGGAATGAAGAAAGTGTAATACAATTTATTCCTGGCTGACAAAGAGGATATAACTCAGGCCCCTGACACCCATGCCAGGGACATCACCTGTTTGCTGCGTCTTTCAGTCTCTGCCTTCTCTTTCTTCTCCTGCTCTTCCTTCTCCTTGCGCTCCCTCTCTTCCCATTCCTCTCGGATTTTTCTCTAAATAGACACACAGAAAAATATGAAATAAAGAAAATGAAAACAACAATAATAATGATAGCCGATTTCTATAGATCTTTTTCTCTTTGAGCACATAGCGCTTTACAGCATATTATTACCCTGACAGACATGGTTCATTCCAAAGCCATCTCAACCTCCTGGGAGGCATACTGGTAGTGCTGCCTGGTCGACACATACCAACATTCTGACAATATCTTTCACCGTCTATAGTCAGGTACCCATTTTACACCTGTATTTCCAAGAGTACTCCTGGTGTTGGATAAGAAAAAACTCTGACCGTTGACTCGTGAGGCCAACACTCTGCCACTTCACCACCAAAGTATTTGTTATTGTTAAATGAAAATGGCACATTTTCGTCCTAGATTAAAAGGTTTTCATTAAGATCATCTATTTCCATATATACACTATTTGATTTGAAGTTTTGCTAAATTGAAAAGAAACAATTGTTGGAAATATGTCTACCTCTGTCTCCTCTTTACGCAGTCTCTCTCGTTCTTCGCGTTCTTTCTTGGCCTGGAACGCAAGCTGGGCCATCTGTTCACGCTCTAACCAGATCTGATTCTGACGCTCTGATGCATTCTGTCGGCGTTCATCCTCAGAGTCTGTTGAATCTGCAGTGGCCTCATCTTGTAGGAGGAAATAGAGCAAATACACAATGAGTGTCACATCAACTTGTAATTATGGAAAGATTTGAATTTGAAGATTCACCATTTTTGTGTACTAAGAATAAGAAAAGAAAGACTCATGCCATGTAATGCAACAGAGCTTTAAATCATCAACAATTCTTCTTATAGAAAAAAATTCAATCTTGCTAAGGCCTTGATTACTTTTTTTTTAAACTCTTCCTTTAACAATTAGGCCTACTCATCCGATTACTGAGTTAAAATTGAATGTCATATATTCAAAACATGTTACACATTTAATATATAAATCCAAGAATGAAAACAATCAATCATGTGTATTTACCTGGTTTGCCTTCATTTGCTGCCTCCAGGAGTTTTGCCTCAGTAGCTCTCTTTTTTTTCCGTTTCAACTTTTTCTTGAGTGCTTTCCACTGTTTGTGGCTGTGGAGACAAATATGGCAATTGATTTTTTTAAACTTTAAAGTGACCATTGGGGGTTTAATAATAATAAGAGATTTGTCACTGTCATTGACTATTGACTGTCAACTAGTCTAGACTAGATTCTATTTCTACTCTATTGAGTTGAAACTTAGTCAGTATAAATGTATTGTCAGAGACTCCAATGATCTCTTCTCTGTCTTTGGCAGTGTCTTTCAAATTGTTTTAAGATGTTGAGGACTTGGGGGAGGTTGATTGTTCTTCCTTTTGTATTTTTGGTCACCCGGGGTGAAGTATGCGACCATCATAGGAGGCATGGAGAGTTGAGCAGGAATCTCATCATTGTGAATTGTCAAGTCATAGAGTTATTTATAATTTACATTACCAAACAGACGCCATCGAGCAGCAGTGATATTTTTTTCTGAGAGGTGCACATCTGCATCTTGTGTAGAGTACTAGAGTTTGTCGTTGCTGATCTTGTCCTCCCATCTTCTGACTGATGCCAACAAGGAGCATGCCATGAGCTGCGCAGTTCTTGTTTGCAAGTAATGGAATGCTTTGACTCTGAGCTTGTGTTGTGGAGATCTTATCTTGTTTCGCCCCATGCCCATGCCACTTGATTGACTTGTGCCGGGAAAGCAGGATGGGTAGGACCAGCGAACGTTATAGTTATTATAGATCTAGTTATAATTATAACAATTATAGTAGTATAGTAGAGCCAGAGGCGCATAGGCAGATTAGCCATTCTTCAGTGATCTTGATTTTCACTTACACTACTTGACTACTAGACCACCACTATTCATTATGATCTAGATCTAGATATCTAGATCTAGATCTAGAGCTAACTAAACTTATCATCTTCGGCTTTGGAGTTGGAAGTTGGAGTTCTTCTGAATCTGAGTGAGTTGGTATCCACGGAAAAGTTGGAAAAGTATGAAACTATTTATCTACTAAGACCTAGCTAGAATCTGTTCACATTGGTGACTGACTGATGGTGAGCCTCTCAGGGATCTCTCCCCATACTCCCCTCGTGATTTCTTTTCTCCATAAAGTTTTGTCCTCAGCAATTTCTGATAGTTTTTGAAGGGAGTTGGGGTTGAGGG
>JAUELK010220643.1:0-10188 GCA_031471215.1 Gastropteron pacificum | reverse complement strand
ATGATGATGATGATGATGATGATGACGATGATGATGATGATGATGATGGTGATGATGATGATGATGATGATGATGATCAAAGTCATTTATATAGCGCACAAATCCATGTTTTCACGCTCTAAGGCGCTGCGACATACACAGACAGAAATAATACACACACAACTACATGTACAGTACTGTTCCTCTCAAACTGGGCCTGGGCTATACACATTATAATAGATTGCATGAAAACACATGTTGTACTTCTATAATATGATGAGATAAGATGGGGTGAGCTTTATTAATCCATTTACATTGAATTTTTGTGTGGATGTGTTACATGTACATGACATGTGGACACAACAAAAGTACTCTGACTCAAACAACAAATGAAGCACTCGCACAGACCCATAACAGGCGCGCCCACACAGAGACCCATAACAGGCGCACCCACACAGAGACCCATAATAGACATACATTCGCACAAGCACCATGATATCCACCTGTTATCGTGACTCTTGCCATCGTGCAAGAGCCAGTGTATTCCTTTAATACAAGGAGGCGATACCAGTTTGGATATAATCGTAATCGTACCGGTACTGGGACAGTGACAGACGAAAGGCTGCCATTTTTTCCAGTGAACGTTGTCCTTGTCAGATGTATTCTACAAAATGTGATTATGTAAAAATTGTCAAGCGTTCTGTAAGGAGGCGGCACAAAGGTTCAATGGGGGGCGGGGGGCACATAAGGGGCACTACACAGTTTTCCCTTGAGGACCCGCCTCTGCAGGCCAGAACCAGGCCTGAATGCGAACTGCATATGCCAAAATTGAGATGGGACATTGAGTCCAGGCCTCAAGGCTGCGCCTCAAGCAAAAACTGCGTTGTGGCTGGCCAGCTTAAAAGCTCGGCATGCGCTCGGCGTGCTTTAAGTCTAGTAATCGCAGGCCAGGGTGGGCGCCATTTGCTGACATGTCCCGTGTGTCCGTACAGTGAAGGCGTCATGGAGAGGTGCCCGCTACATCAAAGACAACGACTACGCCATGGTCCTTCTCTTTGACGTCAATGGCTACATCGCTGGCATCCAGACCTCGGTGAGTTGAGTTCGTGGGGTACTACTTAGGCTTACTGTAGTTTTGAAGTACACTTTCACTTTTCTCACTTGGCCAGTTTTCTCCCATTGTTGCCTGGCAAACGAGTTTTTCTACACAAAAAAACAACATGCCAAGAAGGTTCCCTTGATATGCCAAGGTGCACTGCGCCAACACTCCTCCAGTAGTGCCTGGACTGGAATTATGCACCAAAACTACAGTATACGAAAGTACATGTGTCACATGGTGTGAACTTGTCTTTCATCGCAATGATATATACATCATGTGACTTAACATACACTGCACATGTATTTACATGTATCTCAATTTTCTGCAGTATGTTAATTTGTATGTATGCATGCATATACTGTGTGTTTTATGCATGTTTATGTAACGTATTGATCCTGTTTTATCTCAAGAAAAGACGGCTAATGCTAAATGAATAAAACAACATTTAAAGGAAGAACTCATATTATGATATGACATGTACAGTGTGTGATTTCTTGTTCAGTTTCAGTGACATAGGCCCTATTCTCATTCCATTCCCAGATTCCTAACAACCTTCCCGACGGATATCCCAAAACCAACCTTAGACCTCCGTTCATTGCTGACGGCAATCGCTACACCTTCTCCGCATATTTTGTAGATCCAAGTAAGTGTGAGTGCGTTCAGTTTACGACCTTGAGGTTATCGACCGTTTACAGCCTGGTATAATACAGATTGTCCTCTTCCTCCACTTGAAATTACGCTCGTAGCCTCCAAACACACCATGCTTTGCAGAAGCATTAGCTCTAACCATTTGGCAAGGTCCTACAATGGGTGTAGCACAACGAAATTCCTATTAAGATCATACATTTACATTAGTTTTAATCGGATTCATTCTGTGTAATTATACTGTATGCTTCATCGAAACCAAAAAAGATGTAGGCACACTACTACTTCTGCTACTGCTACTACTACTACTACTACTACTACTACTACTACTACGAGTGCAATCAAGTGAGTACATATGAAATCAAGGGCAGAAGATAGGATGGGCTCATGAACAGATCGCATTACTCTGGTGGCCATGTGGTCAGTGTGTTGGTCTCTTGTTGAGACAACTGTCTCGAGTTCATGGCACGGGCGTGATCCCTCAATTTGGATTTGAGAGTAGGCCCACATGTCTTTTTATTTTCTTATCCACCACCAGACGAAATCTTGGAAGAAATTCTTTATCACCCGACAACAGACAAATGAACGGAACGTTCTTGGTAAGTGAGTGATGATGTGGGGTGCCCCACTGGCTGCCCTACTACATGTGCTACAAGTAGACCTATGCCTTCGAGGATACATGTACTTATTTAGATAGCGATGGAATGCCTGCCCGGCGCTCCCACAGTGTCCAGGGATATACCAGTACATGCATGTCACCCATCATCATTCTCCCTCCTCAGAGACAATCTGCACCAGTGGCCGTACAGACAGCGAGTTCAGCTCACAAGGCACCGGCACCAACCTGTACCTGCAGACCACTGCAGACCCCGAGGCCAGCACCATGATCCCTCACAAAGAGACCGGCATGGCGGCCACCAAGTGGACTCAGGGGAAATGCTTCTATACCATGGGTCAGTACATGCACATATGTACAATGTAATGTATGTACTACTTACTACATATAAATACCGCTACGTACATATAGATCTGGCTGGGCATATTGTATTACTATATATCGTTCTTCATCCCAGGCGTGTCAACTAGATTTGGATTTGAGAGTACATGTACATGTATTTTCTTATCCACCACCAAGTGTGGTCTTGGAAAAGTGTATGTACATGTACTTTGTCAAACACTTTTTGCGGTACCCAGGTGTAAAAAGGGTACAAGACTACAGACAGCCGCCGACCAGGCAGCACTACCAGTATGCCTCCCAGGAGGTTGATATGGCTTTGGAATAAAGCAGGTCTGTCGGGGTAATATTATTATGCATGCTGCAGTAATTGTACAGTGCATTGAGCTTGCCGTAAGAGCGAGAAATGCGCTATATAAATTATGTTTTATAGGCGTACATGTATTTCTTATCCCGTGTCCCCCATGCAGGCAACCACTACTGGTATAACTTGAGTGACGACATGAACTGTGATGACTTCTTCCCTGCCTTCCTGCTCTACAACTCTGGAGAGCTCACAGGCTTTGGTTGGGCACTTGGCACCAAGCTCTCCTCCTCCAGATACGAACATCCTGCACCTTCCACTTACTCGGTATGACCAACTTTACGCCCTCCTTTTTTTCCAACCGCTCAACTGTTCCTGTGATTTATTTTCAAACTCAAGTTCTTAACCAGTCATACCCATAATCATGAAATCATGACCCTGTCATAGTGGAGAGGAAGCAGAAAATGATTATATACATGTACATGTATCCTAAATGAGCCGCACTACTAGTGGACATTTGCATGTATGTGACTATGTAAATTATCCCAACAGTTTTTCTCTATGCATATCGTTTTCCATGTCAACTGCAATGTGAACATCCAACTCCTTTTTTTTAAATCACTGAATACTGAGGTCTTTGTGTCCACTTTACTGTCATTAGATGTCTTAATCCAGCTTTTACACATCCAGTACTGTTTAACACAATATTTGTGAAAATTGTATTACTGTTTGTGTGTGTGTGTATGAAATTGTTATACTCTTGGACACGTGTGCTGTACAAAGGACTTCTTCTCATATCATAACTACATGTAATAATAATAACTGGTAATGTATACCGCGCACTTACCCAACACAGTAAGCTCAAGGTGTACCACAACTTAAAGCACAATACATCATATATGTACTAACAACATTACATTACAATCACATTCATAACTACATGTCTTGTCTCTGTGTGCCCTCCAGCTGTTCATGAAGTCAGTGCCGCAGTGTCTGTTCCAGCAAGGGACCCTGTCCACCATGCACATCTACCTCACACACAACGTGGCTCTGGACCTTTGCTGATCTCAGGGATGACCAGTGGCCAGTCTTTACATTCTTCTATATCCCATAGCCTGGTGGGCCGTAGGGGCATCCCATGACCTGGCAACCAGCCACCTCCACTCTGTACTTTCATACAGCACAATGGGACCAGATATAATGAATAATGCATGTAACAGAGTTGTGAATAGGAGATGATCAGCATTCAAAAGGTGCTTTCCTTATAAAACTTAAAGTGCTTTACTACACATATTTATATGAAATAAATATGTTATTGTTACACAATGAATTTGTCAATGGCCTGAATGCTGTAAAGCAATGCTCATGTGTTTGTGCTTGTGAGAGAGATTTTTTTCAGGATGAAGAGTATTTTTGGCAGAGCTTCTCATGTGTAGCCTTCAAGCACTGAGGTACAATGTATACCAAAATTAATGAATACAACAAGACAAACACAACTGAAGTTCAGGATTTAACTGAAGAAACTACTAACAAATTAAGAAGGAAGAAACACATAAACACACAACACGTTACAAGTTAAATATGTTTTATTATACAAACTATCACTGATCAAACAATTCACAGAAACTTCCCTTCAGTTTTTCCCAAGAAAACTGTTCAACAAGGTCCTGAAAGACAGAATAAATGAATTAATGATAAAATATTTCATGAATCAATTCTGATAGTTTGAATAACAATGAGTTCAAAAAGATGAATTCAATACATGTCATTGAACAGTACAGCAGACCTTTTAAAATCTTTACCCATGTAATTAAGAGTCCATGTTCCACGTACACTAATTAATCATTCGCTCGGGAATATACTAATATTGTTTGTATACCGGTATTCCTCCCAGGAGGTTGAGAAGGCTTTGGAATGCATCAGGTCTGCTATCTATTACTACATGTAACTGTAATTCTGTTTCAAACTCAACAAAAATTCCAAACCATTAAGAACATACCAACCTTACGAGATCATACCCACCCCCCCCCCCCACAAAAAAAAACAAAAAACAACAACCAGCACGGTTTATTTATCTTACGCTAGATCTATTGTTTCAAAAACAGTAAATTCAATCGTATTAATTCTAAGAGAGTTTCTGTGTGTAACTCACCTTGAATTTATCTGGTGGAACAACGGGAGGACGCTGACAAAATCTTCTCAACCTCTTGACCAGTTGGTTGTGAGTGGCATACAGGCATTCATCTAGTGGAGACACACATGTTACTGTAGATGTGGAAATACGTGTGTTACTTTCTGTCTTTAATACTGCACTTGGTTTTTTTTTCTTCTTTCTTTTATTGTAGGAGTTTTACACCCCTAGCGACACAGTAAGATCATATAAGAGGTGGGACCTATGTTTTAATGTCCGTAAAAATACCAATGCGATCCATGTCCGGAATGTTCCCAGAGAGCTTTGAACCCAGGTCGCTCGAGGATATATATACTAAGTTCTGGTCTGATACATGTTTATGTTTAGATTCTTTTTTTAAATGAACAAATTTGTGGAATGCTGAAAAAAAGGCAAACAATACCATGGGCACATTCAAACTGATCAATTTGGGGTAGTAAGTGAATGACAACCGAGCTAGACTGTGGGAAAGTACCTGGGTAGATCTCTGGATAGACAAGTCTGCGCGGACACAAAGGATAACATCCACAACTGACAGCTTCCAGCCTGGGGGACCAAGAATTTAACACTTTGTGAGCAACAACACACCACAATACTTCTGGAACAAATGGGGACCAGAGATGCTTTGAGAATGTACGCTAACTCCATAAGGATTGAATCAGATCTTCTTCTACTTCTTCCGTAAAGTCACAGCCTCAAACCCGAAGAAGACTGACGCGACTGTGTAAATTAAGAAAGGCAACAATGTAGGGAGGGGGGGGGGGGGGATTTTGGTATATAATTATATTCCTAGACTAAAGTAATGTATACAACTAATTTGAGGTGCATTGTTTCCATCACTTGTCTTTCTTAGCATTGAAATAGTCAACAACAACATATCACATCAACATATTTGTTTGTTTTTTTTCTTTTTCTTGACACTGAATTATATTCTGAAATGAACAATATGAAAAAAATAAGTATTATTAGCTTTTCCTAATATGTAACACCAAAATAAACAAGAAATGACATCAGTGTTACATTGTGAAGCAAGACAATCTTGTATATTTATATTTTAAAGATGTCTTTCCAAAACAAGTGCTTACATGGAAACACCAAAGAATTCATGTTTTGCTGTTGAAACTGCAACGTGGGCTCCTTGGAGTATTTTGTGATAGTTTTCTTTAGTTTGGTATCCCCAGGAATGTACTTTGTCTCCAAGCTTGTCTTTAGCAGAAATAAATATGTCAGGCACTTCTTGATAAGACTCTCCAAGGACAGAAACTCTGAAATCAAGTCCTTCATCAGCAAGCGTCTGTACAGCAGAGAAAAAACTCTCCGGATCTTTATCATGCTCCCTGGCAAGAAGAAAAAATAGCATTGAAATGAGTGAATGGAAATAATTTTTAATAGCTCTCAGTGGAAATAAATTGTATGCCTGCTACTACTATGTGGGTTTAACTTTGAAACGTAATGTCTCTACAATATGTGGCCAACATTTTAAGATAAAACATTGCAAAGATAACTGAAGGACATCCATGACAGGATTAAAAGCCTTAGGAATAGATGGGGTTTATTACGGTGATTAAAAATCTATAACTTACTGTCTTTCTCTGTACAAAGTAACAAAAAGGACAAAAATGGAGGAAGGCAGTGCTTGCATAGCATTCATGTTCATTAGTGGAGAACGAAGAAGAAGAAGAACAATTCATGTTCATTAGCTAGTTTGAAACCAGGGTACTATGACTTACCAACGATGTGCCCATACAATGTGTAATAGTCCTGACTTTGCATCACCCGTCTGCGACTGAGTCAAAGAAGAAGTATCCTGGTTTAGATCTGTAACATTTTCTCCTCCCTCCGCTGTACAAACCGTTGAAAGTTCTGGAGTTGCACTTTCTAAGTCTGGTTTTGTCTCTGACTCCACAATGTCCGTCTGGTCTAGGACACATGGTGGTTTATTCAGGTTCTTGATGGGGAAGGGAATCACTCTGCACTTGGGTCGGATCACAGACTCAAGATTTTTGGGTCTATGATTTGGTATGAGCTTCAAGTGAGATGAAATAGAAGACAGAAATGATTCCATGTTGAACTTTGAGTTGAAAACCACAGTATCCGCAACCAAACTGAAAGAGAAATTGAAAGACATGGTGAGACAAGTCCGATATCAACTAAATATGACAAAGAGAAGCTGTTGAGAATGATTGCCTAACTTCCAATCTTGTTTTTTTCTTGAATTCCTTGAGTTTTACACCCGAAGCAACTAAATGTGGCCATACAAGAAGAGGTGGGATCTATGTTTTAACATCCATCTTAGAGAGGGACAGAGGTGGACAACTGTATAATAAACTGCCCTCCCAACCCATGCCCAGCATCCCCCTGAGCGATTCGAACCCAGGTCGCCTGCTTGAAGACCAAACGTGTTATCAACATAGTGACAATAGAAATTGCACGTTTCCTCAAATCTTGATTATAATGCCATGATGAAATGAGAAGAAAAAAATTGAGAAATCTTCTTTTTTACATATAGGCCTACATTTTCCATGAAACAAAACACATAACTACTTTACCTTGTAAGAATTTGATTGTATCCATATTGGAAGTCTCTGTCAAGTTGCTTACGGACTGGGTAGACCAGCTGATTTTCGTGGAAGTAGACAATCTTTTTCAAAGTTGCCAACTCAGGTCTGAGTGCTACTAACTCTGCCAGGTTTAGCACAGAACTTGTGAATAAAAACCTGAAAAGAAATATATGCACAAGCTTGAGGAAAAAAATAGAAAAACAAATAGATTTAGATCTAGATTATTAAACAGGGCGTGGAGGGAGGGTGAAGGGGGAAAAAAAAGGAGGGGGGGGGGGTACATCACGGCATTTGTGAAGTAGAGGGTCTACTCTCCACTACCTGCTAGATTCGTACTTCCTTGCGTTTCGCAATTTTTAACGTATCAATTACAATAAAAGGAAAAAACTTACTTTTCGGTGTCAAAACGTACAAAGTGGGTGGGGGGGGAGTCCTTCCCTTCCCCGTTTACTTTAACAAATGAACAGAATATAAACATTTATAGATATATATCTAGAGCTACATGTCTAAAACTTTCTAGATCAAGATCTAGATTAATCTGCAGTCACCTGTATGAGCTACAGTCCCCAATGACTTGGCTGAGGTAGAGGGCGGAGGTCCGTGCTCTCCAGTGCCATTTCTTGGCTGGCAAGGCGTGGACATCACATCTTTCACCGATATCATTATCTGAGGTGAGTAACTCCACAAGTTGTTTATGTGAACCACCGTTGAATGCTTCAATTAGTAAGATGTCTTTCATGATTAAAGAACTTCTCCGTAAACAACGTCCAGTGCTCATGGTAGGCTACAACTACTAATACTAATCTAGATAGGCCTATTCTTTGCAATGTTTACTAGGCCTAGTCAGGGGCCCAGGGAGCAGGAGTAGGAGTAGGGGCCAAGAAAGCGAAAATGAAAGTAAAAAGGGACTTTATGCATACATTCAACAATCTGATCAGAGGTTGAACGCAGTGCTTTCCCTTCGTATCAGAAGGGAAAAAAATGGGCGGCTTGCCTATGTTGTAAGCTTAATGTCTAGAGATCTAGACCCGGTAGGCCCCTAAGTTTGTGAGAAAAAAATGAGTAAGCGTGAATTTTAGACTCTTAACACTGAGAGCATAACGTGTCGACAACAAAAATGATCGATCCATCATTGAGACGTTGGTCAACGTGATGAATGAACAGAAGATATGTTAGCGCATTCTGTCGATCTGCGCAATCGATTGCAGAGTGTGCAAGAACAATACTACTTGCGCGGTTGAGGATACAGGCATGATGATGTATTCACTCTGCTTTTCTCAAATTACGCAATTCAGCGTCAAGTCACACTGCACGTAAAATGCACTGTATCCCATTAATAATGCCAATTTCTCAAACTTGTTTTAGCAAGTGTTGAACAAATTGGTTCAGTCTCAGTCAATGACTTAAATGAACTCATGCATGTTTCACACATTTGGAGGTCACTACTGGGATACTATAATGTTCTAGAGTTCTGTAGGCATTGGATACAACTCTGGCTTCCTTACCTATTAGAGGAAACACCCTGTACAATGTTTTGTTACTTTTGGTATCGTTTTTATGACTATTCTTGAATTAATTTCTTTAAAAACCTATCTATACATACACATGTATCAGACCAGAACTTAGTATACAGCCTGCTTAGGTTCAACGCTCTCTGGGAGCATTCTGGACATGGATCGCATGGGCAGTTTTTATTGCTGTCCACCATCGTCCCATCCGAGACGGACATTAAAACATAGGTCCCAACTTATATGATCTTATTGTGTCACTAGGGCGTGTTAGCACAGTAGGTAAAACGTTCAGCCAACACCAAGTTGTCGACCTTGGGGTCGCAGGTTCGAGCTCACCCTGTGCCAGCTCAAAGTTTGTTCAGCCCCTGGTCTCCTTGATAGGTGGGACCGAGCACCTAGCACCTGGTCCCGTATGCACGTTAAAGATCCCTTGGCAGTTTGAAATCAATGAAGAGTAGACCAGTTATAACAAATAAAATGGCCTATAGGCGCTGACAGTTAACCCAACGTGTTAACCGATCGGCCACCGCACGTTTCTGGTTTACAGCAATGGCGACAACATGTACCCTGATGACACACAGTGAACATTTGAAAACTGTTGACGATTTAATTAA
The DNA here is from genome assembly GCA_031471215.1 of Gastropteron pacificum. Taxonomy (NCBI): domain Eukaryota; kingdom Metazoa; phylum Mollusca; class Gastropoda; order Cephalaspidea; family Gastropteridae; genus Gastropteron; species Gastropteron pacificum. The sequence goes on along the minus strand of JAUELK010220643.1, from coordinate 350 downwards.
TGATACAATTTGTATTCAGAACTGCCCGTGTGGATGCGGGGCCCCCACCAGGGGGTGAAAAGAATGGCATCCACTGGCCGTACACTGCCATGATACAGTACGAGGCTGCAAAAAGTGTACAAGACTCTTGGTCCAAAAGCTCTCAGCTGTGGTCTTGAGCCACATCAGTGACCCTGGGTTCTCTTCCGCTGCTGGTGTTGGGGGTCTGCTCCATGGCTATGCCCTTCGCCTGCCTCAGTGTCACCTTGTCTACCTGGAGGGCCACTCAGGCGGTCTACACCATAACTCAGGACGTGACGATCCAGTTGCTCAATGCATTTGGCCTAATCCTCTGGAACAACTCCCTCATA
>JAUELK010220632.1:0-10189 GCA_031471215.1 Gastropteron pacificum | reverse complement strand
CACACACACACACACACACACACACACACACACACATACACACACACACACACACTCACACACACACACACACACACGCACGCACGCACACACACACACACACACACCGAACTAACATGAATACAAGTAGGCCAACCAGTGGTTAGAATGTCTATATATATAGGCCTACAACCGATATATTGTTTCGACTTAGTAAGTAGTCGTTTTTTGTTTGCTTGTGTTTTCACATGCTTTATATTATGTACCGTCATTGCTTATCTGGTGGTCAAGTGGTCAGTGTCTTGTTTGTTAAGCAAAGTCGTGTTCGTCTCTCACCAAAACAAAACGTCACATAATAATTTAATATGGGCTCCGCGTCTGCCATAAGCCATTCAAATATCACGTGATCAACATTCAAGAAAGAAGAGGTGTATCCAACCAGGCGCCTCAAAGCCTTGCTTTCTGGGAAAATCAAGACAACCAGAGAAAGATAGGCTACTAGATCTAGATCTAGGCCTATTAACGACTTTTTAAAATAATACTAAACCCAATGGTTACAGAAAATGAGAAAACTGTGTGAACTATAATATTCCTGCATTCACATTGAGTCCATTACTTACTAATCAGAACTAATGTTCACCAGACTGAAAGTCGGCAAGGTGCCAGCGAGATGCCCGTGGCCTTTAAGGTAACCACTCACTAAGCAGTTTTCCCTTGACGCCTGGCCTTGAGGCCTGGACTCACATTTCCATCTAAATGTTGGCCTGTGCGATGCCTCAGTAGTCCCATTCAGCCCTGGTTCGGGCTTGGTTTTTTCATGCGAAGGCCATGCACAAGCCGGCCTCGACGGAAAACTGCGTAGTCGATTGCCGGCCCCCTTATGTGTCTTAGTGTTTTTACACTTTTGAACGGAGCCCTGATCTAAGTAGATGTGTTCAAATCTCAAAGCTGCCAGTAGTACACGCCTGGAACCGGCAACCTTGCGGGTATGTGTAGTCAGCTGTCATAGCCTTTGGCCACAGCGTCGTTAGGACATTAGGACAAAAAGTGTTTCTACACGTAGGCCTTTGCTGATATATCTGAGTAGTGCATAGCGATAATAATAATAATAATAATAATAATAATAATAATAATAATAATAATAATAATAATAATAGCCGATTTATATAGCGCTTTTCCTCTTTGAGCTTTGAGCGTATTATTACCCCAACAGACCTGTTTCAATCTCCTCGGAGGCATACTGGTAATGCTGCCAGGTCGGCACGTTGTGCTGCCGGCGCACATACCAACATCCTGACAAGATCTTTCACTGTCTATAGTCGGGTACCCATTTTAGACCTGGATGAGGTGAGAAAGTCTTGACAAAGTACCTTTTCCAAGAGTAGGCCTACACCTGAGTAGTGATGCTGATGTGAAAATAGGGGGTAAACAGCATTTGATCGAGTAATAATGACAAAGCTGGACTAAGACAATAGAGAATGACGACAACTAAGACAACATAACAACAAACAAAAACGAAAAAAAATTCAAGCAGAACTCAAAACTCTTTGGATATTGGATGAAGTTTTATTTCCTCTAAACATTAAACAGTCATGTTGTATAGAAACCTAAGCCTATAAATAGAATCCATTACAAAATGTTTTCACTATGTGTGAGTAAAAACACAACTCAAAATTGCCTTGACTCTAACAATACATATGAAAATAAAACCTAAATACCATTGCAGCAAATATTTGACGTTCCTACAGCTTCGATTACAACAAATGATAATACGATAATTATGTTGTAGATGCACAGTAAGTGTATATAATATTGTACATACAAATACTGTAATAGCATACAGTGGTGGTAATTATGGTAGCAAATACAATGTTTGAATAAAAACATCGAAGTTAACCATAAGTTGCGTACAAGAAAAGAAAAGTATACAGGGGGCGCCCGGCCCGTACATGGCCTACGCAGGCCAGAGTAAATCTGAACCAGGCCTCAATGTGGCAATTTAGATGGACATGTGAGGCCGGGCCTCAAGGGAGACCTTCCAACCCTGGACTGCCTCACCTCAAAGTGGACCGTAAAACCATTGAGACCAGTCTAGCATAATGAATTGAACACATCACACTTTCTTGTATTTTATTATCACACTTTAAAAAAACATGTCTTACAATGCATTTCTTCTTGAGAAGTATTGAGACGTATAAATAAGCAAATCGAAAGAGGAAAAGACTGAGATAGAAACAGTGGTAAATTATCACTAGTAGAAGTATGCCGATTACATTATTTTGTAATGAAAAGCTGAAGACAAGACATTATATTGATCACAGAGATTATTCAAAACCACAATGAAAATATATACATCGATGGTTATAGTTGACGCATTGACCTTGCAGTTGAGCAGGGAAATGCGCTATATAAAATACTACCAATTTTCAATTGTAAAAGACTTCTGGAAAATGTTGGTGACCAGCAGAAATGCATTTATGTACACACACCAAAAAGCGGATTGAGAAAGCCGATGCGCGATAAATTTGAATACATTATTTTGCATCAGATACTAGTTGACTTTTATAGAGAGATTTTTTGGTGATGTTTCCAGCCGGGCTTAAACTAGGTTTTTCACTTGGAGTGGTCTTAAGACCTGCATAGCTAGTTCATTGTATTCTGCACCTCAAAATAGACAATCTTTCAACATCAGTATTTAAGCTTTAGCCCCTCTCAAAACCTCTCCTGGACGATAGACTATAATTCTTATTTGATGTAATGCAGTCCTTCTGCATCCATACTAGTAAAATAGAGAAAGGTGTATGCAGATGTGTCCCACCATGCTGGTTAAACCAATTTACCCTAATGGGACAATGAAAAATCATCCTATCTTATCTTATCATCTTATCTTATCTTACCTTCTCTTATCTTATATGGTACATAACCTGCCCACCGACATAGACTGAGGCTGGACCAGGCTTCATGTCACATCGTTTCACTGTTGCTCGAATGGTATCAACATGTTCTTGTATGCTGTTGCTTGTTGTTGTTTCGATCAGGCACTAGGCATGAGTTAGTCACTCTTCAAGTTGTCTTATAGACCTGCAGAATCGTAGCAGCCTAACTTTGCAACCTCGATTGGGGGGGGGGGGGGGGGGGTTATAGAATTGGTCATGCAGTCACAAGACCATTCCAGACCAGCATGTACTCGTATAAACCCAGCACCATAACATGTGCCACCAGGGTTATGTCCCATTGTTAAGAGGTCGTGTCTGTATAATCCAAGTGGTTGTGGTGGAAGTCCGACCGGAAGTAGAAGGACAACCTGCGACCATCCCCCATACCGTTGTTCTCAAGTTCCAAAAGAGTCTGCTCCTGTTCAGGTTGTTGCTGTTGTTGCTGTTTTTCAGATGGGTGTGGTAATGGTCAGTAAGCTTTGGCTTCGGGCGGAGCTTCTTCGTCTTTAGAGCAGGAGACCTCGGGGTAGGATGCTTTGTGTGTGTGTGTGTGTGTGTGTGTGTGTGTGAGTGTGTGTGTGTGTGTGTGTGTGTGTTTGTATGTGTGTATGTGTTGTTTACGTGCGTGTTGGTGTTGCATGTATGTATTTGTGTGTGTGTGTGTGTGTGTGTGTGTGTGCGTGTGTGATTGAAAGAGGAGGGCGGGAAATAAAGCGAGTGTAGAATCTAGACTCTAAACGTATACAATTAACATGATACTGAATGACAAAAACCTTTGCTTCTGCAATACAATAACAATTTGTATCCGAGTTTTATCAGTTTCTTAGCGCAGAAATTAGTGACAGCATGAATCTTGAAGGGAAGCGTACAGGCGTTTAGTCAAGGGGAACAGATTTTTCTTGATCCTCACTTTAGTCCATCACTCAATAAGTGTACTAATACCTTTAAATGTTCTGTAAGGGGATGAATCAACAACCTCATAATGTTAACTAGTTGAGCACCAAGGGCCTAGTACACACTACGGTGTTCACTTCATCTTTAATAATAGATAGATACAGTTCATATTGACTTTTACCCGCTTTACAACAAGCTCAAAGCGCTTATCACCCACCATTACCTCGACAGACCTGATTCATTCCACAGACTTCTCAACCTCCTAGGAGGGGTACTGCTAGTTTTGCCTAATCGGCGTCCCTATCAACATACTGACAATATATTTTATTGTCTATTCTATTGTACCCATTTTACACCTGGGTGGGGTGAGAAAGTCGTGCCAAAGTACTTTTTTTCCAAGAATATATCTGGCATTGGATAAGGAAATACTCTCAAATCCAAACAGGGATTACACGTCTGGGGTTCAAATTTGAATCGAGAGGCAAACGCACTGACCGCTTGACCACCACATCACAAGTCCAAATCGAGTTGACAGGTCCGGGATTCAAATCCGGGATCTCTGAATCGTGAGGCCAACACGCTGCCCACTAGACCACCAGATCATTCACGTTTATTTTTAGTAGACCGAATTGTGGGGCCCCCATAACAGGTGTTTACCTTCATAGTGCACCGACTCGCTCTTGCTGCCTTCTCCCATGGTCTCTGCCCATTCCTTCCAGAAGCTGGCAGGGTTTCTGATCATAGTGGCGAGGACAGCGGCCAGAATGCCCACGATGGAGTCAAAGGCAGCGATGAAGACGGTGAGACCTTTCACAAAGCCGAGGCCAGCCAGCTGTTCCTTCACACTGGACATGTCCAGCCAACCTAGACATTTAGAGTAGACGATACACTTCATTACACACTTTGAGCGAGTTAACTCAGCCTGTAGCGTGCCGGACTCGGGATCCACCGACCTCGGGTTCGAGCCCCGACTGGAGCAAGTTCTGTAAACCCTTGGGAAATGTTTGTTTTTTTACCATCATTTCCTAACCCCCACCCAGGTGTAAAAGGGATACCCGGCTATAGGCAGGTTTCTGCGCCTCACATGTTGCCTGTACTTGTGTTCAAAGTTTCCGATGTGTTATGTATTTAATGCGTTAGTAGCTTGTCGGGGGAGTAATATATTATGTACAGCGCTTTGAGCACTCCGGAGGAAAAGCGCTATATAAATGCCATCTTTTATTTTTTTACCACCAAAGTACCAATCAAACCGGTGACTCAGAGTAAAGAATAAAAGTCTTCAATACATAGCGTGTACACTATTCTGAGGAACCATTACGTCGTGAACGGTGCCTACAGTGGCACCATAGAATACAATACTACTACTTGTACTATCATTTCTAGGATTTGTACGTCTTGCAACTTTGGCTGTTTCGAAAATGTAAAGACTACTTACTAAAATAATTGATAGACGTAAAAAAAAAGATATAAGTAGGATCAAATAAAAGACCCCATGTCACACAATAGGAATCTATCTCGGGGAATTCTTGTGATTGCATTGCGCAATTGCAGGAACAAAGGGTCAATTCTAAAGCCCTAAAGGCTACATAACTAGGCTGTCATAGCTGTAGAGGTCTATCAGACCAGTTTGGAGAGTGCACAAGTCATACGAAATGCCCGTTCAAAAAACCATCAACAATTAATCAACAACAACTACAACCCAGCAACTACAACAACATTCAATAGAGGTTCAAAGAGGATTTGCTCACGCGGGTGCCACATGTTGGTGACCTTTGCCCTAAATACCATCCCGGTGTCTCTGTCATCTGTGCGAATCAAGGTGAAGGTCAGCTGTTTGTTTCCGGAGCACAGCGTTTCGCTTTCGTCACTGAGTGTTTCTTCTGGAATCTCCTTGCAGCCCAAGTGCTGGACGGAGGAGCGAAGAGATGATGATGATGATGATGATGATGATGATGATGATGATGATGATGATGATGATGATGATGATGATGATGATGATGATGGTGATGGTGAAAGTCATTTGTATTGCGCACAAATCCATGTTTTTATGCTCTAAGGCGCTACGATATCCACAGACAGAAAAAATACACACACAACTACAGTACTGTTCACACACAACTACAGTACTGTTCCTCTCAAACTGGGACTGGGCTATACACATTCAAGGGTAATTTTTATTGTACTATCTCTCTAAAGGTTGAGCAGTTCATGAATGAACTGGGGATCTCGAAAACGACGTTAATACCTAGGTCCCATCTCGAACATGATGTATTGTGTAGACTACAATTTTACAAGAAAAGCCTGCAAATTTCTAAAATCCCTATAACCATGCGCAGGCACGCACAGGTGTAGGCTATTCAAATTGCAAAACAAACACAAAAAAGGCCGTACTTTAAACGTTTTCTCAGGATCTTTACTAATGTTTGAATCGCCGTCTTAGATCAACATGCAAATTATACTGTTTTGTTTAGCGTGGCCGGAAACTGACCAAGACTCTGAAAAGCTTGGCCGGAAAACCGAACGGGATCGTGAGAAAGACGGATTTCCGGCTTTGTCCGGAAATTTGGCATCCCTGAAAGAAAAAAAAGGATTCTGCTCACCTGTGTTGTCTCCCAATAGTCTTCGTGGAAGCCGTCTACTGTGAGCGTACCTTGGCAGCTGACCTCCTTCTTGTACTTGTGTACGTTCACACACAACTGTTCGTACTCTTCATTGCCACTGGTGGTCAGTGTTAGCTGGAAGGGTGTGTGACAACACAATCAAAGAGAGGGGAAAGATATTATATATACAAGCAGGGCTTCCCCGTTCTTACGAACAGAATTAGACAACAGCTTGCTATTTGTAGAACACTTTCCACTCTCATTTACAACCCCCCGACCCCTGGCCACTTACCGCCCTAAAAAAAGTGTTCTCATTAACTTAAAACGATTGAGATACTCAAATGATACCACACCCCGCCCCAGCCCCGCCCACGTGTCCTACGGCTCAGCAAAAACATAACACGTCACTTGGTGATGTGTGATGTTTGGTAGACAATCCAACAATAGAAATGTAAAGGAATGTTCCTAAAAGACCAGCACGTTTTTTTTAACACGGTAGACTTGAACTCAGTAATGACTGGACTTTGAAAATATAACCGGGTTTTTCAATCGCTAAATGTACAGAGTAAGGAGGATTTATCAAATGAAATAATGTAAACTGTATAAATTATCACCACCACCACCACCACCCAACAGTGACACAGTGGCAGTAGCCACAAAAGCACCATTATCCATAGAATCATCTAGCACAACATCCTCAACAACAACAACAACAACCAGACCTGACAGGCAGCAGGCAGTATGTGAGGGTTGGGGTACCTCTGACCGACAACCTCGATAGACTCTCCAGGCTTGAGTTCGTGGCTCCTGTTACAGTACTCATGGGAGTCCATGACAACTGGGGGCGGGGAGAGGACGAGTGAATACAGAACAGATAGTAATAATAGATAGCATTTATATAGCGCTTTTCCCCGCTCTACGGCAAGCTCTTTACAGCCACTATTACCCCGACAGACCTGATTCATTCCAGAACCTTCTCAACCTCCTTGGAGGCATACTTGGTCCGCAGATCTTTCACTGTCTGTAGTCGATTTTACACCTGCGTGAGGTGACAAAGTACCCTTTCCAAGAGTACACCTGGTGGTGGATAAGAAAATATTCTCAAATCCGAATCGAGTCGGCACGGCCGGGGATCGCACCTCGGACCTTTGACTCGTGAGGCCAACACTCTGACCACTAGACCACCAGATAGTATTTCCTATTTCCTACCATCAGAGACGATGAGGACACTGGCTTCTTTCTCTTTGTATAAAACGCGTAGTCTCCTCGAGCGCGTTCCAAAACACACAACAGAAGGACTTTTAACGCTAGATTTTCAAACCCACGCGTGTGAGCATTACTCACACTTTCCTATTACCAGTACCCTTTGTATCGTTTGCAAACACGGAACGCGCTCATTCTGGCTTCGCTATAATTGCCAAGATTCCCGTCTGTACGTAGACCTAGGGTCTGTGCTATTATCACAGACCCTACATGCAGACGGGCCACTCGGCTATTTTCGCCAAGCCAACCCCAGCGTGCCCCGTGTGTACAAACAGCATATTGCAATACAGAGGATAATAGGAAAGTACGAGTAAAGGAATGGACCGGCAGACAGCCCAAAAATGTTCAACACTGTGGACAAAAGGCAATGCTGGCGTGATGTACAAGAGCAATTGAAAAGTACTCGCCTTCAAAAAAAAAAAAAATCCATTTCGACTAGATTCTAGATACAATTAATTCAGCAAATAAAAAACAATAATCCCGGTCCTCGGCGAAACAATACCGAAAAAAGCGTAATTTAAACACCGGTAAGCGTAAAACCGTAATGACGGCTATTTTCGAAAAAAAGCGTAATGATTACGGCTAAACCGTAATGAACGGCAGGTCTGCTACAGCATCAGTTTTCCAGGTGCAGGCTTTACTGCAGAATCTACCTGCTATTGTACGGCAAAATATTGTTATATCATCAAAACATGTCCTATAGCAATGTTACCGTACAAATACGGGCCCATATCTGCTTGTCAAGTGACTTCACTTTAGAGTGAGAGACGGCTCTCTTGTTCTAAAGATATTTCGATGCTGCGCACGAGAATAATATCAGACTGCACCGGTTATTCCCGATTTTAATGCTTTCAAGAGTTAATTGCATGAATGGCCCTTGCAATGATTGATAGAGCTAGAATCCTATTCGAAATTCTGAATGAATAGAAATCCTAGATCTACAATCTCTAGATTCTAGATACTTCTAGATCTAAATCTTACAGCAAGTTTGTTTTAAAAAATTGAATAGAAATGTTGGAAAAAAAATGTCATGAGTGGGAATCGAACCCGAGTCCTCCTAGAGCGTAACGAACAACAGAACAGCCGCTCTAACCACACGACCCGTTGCACCTTCGCTTGCAAAAGATACAATGAGCACAAAATATATAAGATGAGATAGTAAACGTGAAAGGGCCCTGCTTTGAACTTTCGTCTTTGTCTATTCGTTGCTCGACCATAGATTGTAAGTTAGGCCATCGTAGATTCGTAGACATTTCCGGAAATACATATTTGATTTTGCACCGGTGTTGAAATGAACGTTTCGTTTTGGGCAGTCGATGTGTGTTTATTCGACTACGTTGAGCTGAGGGTGCCCAACGTATTTTGGCCTAATAACAATTAAACCATTTGCATCAAAGAGTTACTAATCTGGGCGGTGCATTATGCAAGATATGGACGGTGCATTTTCTTCGGATTCAGCAGTAAAGTTTCACTGTAGACGAACTCGATGGGTCTAAAATATTAGATCAGAAGATGGCCGCGACCATGTTTCTAAGAACAAAACCAACTTCCTTGATAACACAGAAGCCCTCAGACAACAAACCGGAACATGGAGTATTATGGATTCACATCTCTATATCTAGACTACATCTATCAGTTATCTTATTCAATTATTAGATCTAGAATCTAGACATCTGGCTGTAGATATCGTGATTTACGTTGGTGTGTCGAAATGGTTCTGGCTGGCCATCATGGGCCGCCGCCCGACGCGCAGCTGCCGACCGGCCCCCAGTGGAGGGTTGGCGTCGATGCCTTATGTGCCTCTTGGCACGGAGAGATTTAAGTTAAGTTAAGTACTTGTATGCACTCTGAATGAATGTGGATCTTGTTCCAAAAAATATTAAACAGTCTTGGCTTACTGTACATTTTGTGGTTTTGTTAACGTTGTTTTGCTTTGTTTTTTTCGATGTTGTTCATGTGGACAATACAAAAATAACGTGTGCTGTACTAATGGACACCGATAGGCCCCGATTAAACGTTACATGCGTTTTAACACATTTTGGCGCGGGAAGTGGCTATTGGAAGCCAACTCTTCTGCTTCATCGATTTCCAACTGCCTGTGGATCTTTACATTTTAAAGGTTCAATTTTCGAGAAATTTGTGTTCTAATTGAAACTTTAAAATTGATACAGTATTCAGTAGAAGTGGTGCTTCGACACTGGCTAGGAACGCGAAGAAATAAAATCATTAAAAAAAAAACACGAACGAACCTCAAATTAGACCAACAGTCACTGATTGAGCATGTGTATAGGAACCTTGTTTAGTTGGTTTCATAAAAATTGAAAGTCTCATTTTTGAGAAATTTGAGTTCTAATTGAAACTTTGAAATTCATCCAGTATTCAGTAAGTAGAAGTGCTGCTTCGACACGAGCTAGGAACGCGAAGAAATAAAATCATTAACAAAAAAACACGAACTGAGTTAAAATTAGACCAACAGTCCCCGATTGAGCATGTGTGTAGGAACCTTGCTTACTTGGT
>JAUELK010220599.1:0-10193 GCA_031471215.1 Gastropteron pacificum | reverse complement strand
CCCCCCCCCCCCCCCCCCCCCCCCCCACTATAAACTCTACCGTCTGATTTCCTCTTCCTTCACTCAACTCTCTCCTCTACTCACTCTTACATCGGCCTTGTTTTGTTTCTGTACTCCAAACTACACGTTGTTGAACTCACACACAAAAAGACCATAGCGTAGCTTGTTAGCGAGAATGAAAGCTTTTCCTTTTATCAGGAGATGTCGATGGGATGTTGTGACTCGGTTAGCCCTAGTGAAAGTACTTCCGTCGTAGAGTCAACAAAGAAACCTTTGTAGTATCTTCATAATGGGAACCTTGAGCGGTGACTCACGTGCGCCGTGAAGGTTCCAAAAAAAAAACTACGTGTGACGTCATCAAGGACTCTCTACATCGTTGTCATAGAACCACACGTTCACGTCCTCGACGTCAAGGAAGTTGTCTGCGCAAGGTGCCTATTGCTTCTTGGTCTAGTTTTGTTTTTTCTGAAATTACTCTTTTACTTTAACATGTTCTCTTCCCATCGTTTATCCTTCCATTCCTGATTGTCACTAGGAAAGAATGGCCATACTATGTTGTACTCCAAGGGGAGCTTTATGCCGGTAGATTCACAGCCCAGGAGAAAATGCTGTGCAAAAACAATGAAGATCTAAGACAGTCCTTTTCCTATCCAGGTTATATTCAGGTTCTTTGTTCCTCTATGTACTTATCATTGTATGAATGTCTCCAGAATAGACGTTGTCATGGCTACGGTGCACATAATATAGTCTTTAATACATTATGTTTTTCTGTTTCCGTCTCAAGTTCTCAGGTTTTCTGTTTTAGGTTCAATGCAATTTTATGACAATCTTTTAAGCTAAGAATGATATGGAACTGTCTGTCTGGGAGAGGGGTGTAATGGTTTATTTATGGTCGGTTTTTAGGGTTCTTTGGGTGTGAACACCTTTTTCGCCAACGCTGTAATTATCTTTATTTGCTTATCTTTATTTGCTTGGTTTTTCTATTTCACGTGTTTTTGGGTGCTCCGGCTGGTGGTGATGCCGGCTGACCAGGTTCCAGAGTTCTCTGTCTGTCTTTGTGACGAATGTTTTTATATCCCCAATGAGAGTTTGTGAAGCCTTTGAATGTTCCACATACGAATGAATAAAGAGAATACGTACGTGAAAATCATTGATAAACAATAATGTGCTAGATTTTATTTTACAGTCGGCAAAGCAATTTGAAATCGCAAAGATGTTTTGATGGAATGAACATTTCACTTTACAATGCTAACGTACTGCTACACCTATTCAACGCAAAGCTGTTCATCCAAACCGATTGCTTTAAATGTTTTACGGCTTCGGAAATAGCTCAACAAACTGAATTATCATCGATTACCTCTTCGTTCGATCAATTTTTACTTGTCAGGCTCCAAGTCTAAATAAAACCATTAAAAGGAAAACAGTAGCAAATTACGCCGATGACCAGTTCTTAACTTTCGGACCCTTAAAGCTAATTTTCTGGTCATGACGCAGGCAGCAGGGGGTCAGGACTAAATTTATCACCAATATGTCTCGGCAGGCCATCTCTGCTAGACTGAAACTCTGTTAAGGATTAAGGACACACATCTAGCCTCTCGTTCTTTTCGGTCCGTTTAGGCGGCTAGGGCTAGGCTTGTAATGGCGACACCCATCAGCTCATTTGATCGCCATTCCTCGCTATTTTGGGCCTTCACAGATTGGCTTTAGAGAGTCGGTAAGAGCAATGTACAGAGCCTTGATCAAGTTAGGAGGGTCTGGTCAACCGAACGACCAAGTGACTGAAACAATGGACGACCACACAGATAGTTCTTCACGCGATTGAACACTCATTGGCCCGCCTGGTACACTATGAATGGTGCCTTCTAATCACTTTGTTATAAAATGCAACTCATTCTATTACATTATTTTACAATGATCGTGATACGTAATTATAATTGTGTTACATTAACAATTGTTTATGTTTTTTTTAAAATCAAAATCAAGTACAGATTTGTGTAGATTCTCTTAACAATCTTCGGTGTTCATAGAATTTAATTTAGAACATTTTAGTGCACATTGAATTTAATGTTAAGGCTGTTTGTTAGGTGGACTAAAGTGAGGCAGGAAAGTGGAGTCTCTCTAGATTCACATTGACGTCATATTCCAGACGGCAGCAAGATTGTGTAGAAAGAAGTCAAACGTCTGGTTTTGTAAACCAATTTAAGAACCTCACCTGGAGAAGAGCCGGACAAAATGAACTTTGGAGACTCCATGAAACCTTGGATTTCTCGTCAACGCTCGCGTCTCAATAGGTCTCCTTCCTTCACTAGGAATGTCTCAGGGAGAAAAAAGGGAGGGTGGGGGGGTGATTGGATGAGAAACAGATCTCATGGACACAAGGGAAATTCACCCAGCACGCGGCCCCTGATTGGAAAATTAAGTTCTCTGCCACCTTGTGATATTACGACACCTCCACTTTTTGCATCCCTCTACGGCCATATTGAACCTGCTGTTCCAATTTCGGAGATAGATGACAACGTTTTTGTTGTTCTCTATTACAAAGACTGGACATCGAAATAAAAGTGTTCTTGCATTTGGCTTCTATTTTTAGACATTGTTTTATACTTCAGTGCCTTCTCTCGTTCGCCTTGACTTGAATCACAATGACTCGACGTGAGTACTTGAGACTACATTTTTTACCGCATATATCTATCCATTTCAATCAACTTTAAGGACATCAATTGACTGGTCAGCTGTCTACAAGAGAAGGGGACACTTCCGTTTTTTTAAATTATATTTGTGAAAATTGATTCCAAAAAGGTACCAACTGTCCCTTCGGCAAACCGACAGTTTGCGGTTAGGCGATATCTTTTCCTATAAACACTTTTCACTCGAAGAAAAACAAGGTGATACATATCCCTAGACGAACAATGCTCATTCCAGTACCTTGCATAGTAAGCTTCCTGGCCATTGCAGATAATCTTTTCACGTTAAGAAAGAACTAGCTCGATACTCGTAAATGTCTGGACTTTTGGGGGACTTTTGGGGTACCGGTGCTATCGATGTAACAACTACTCGTAGCATCATTTCCTTTTCACTTCGTTTTTTAACAAACAGCACATGTATTCATTTACATGTGTGCAAGGAGTGTGTGTGTGTGTGGGGGGGGGGGGTGTCACTCACATCACACCAGCGGACACTTGTAGCTCGTAATCAAGACAGGTGAGGGAAATCTGACCTATCTCCTTCGGATCTCATTTGTCTGGTAGGCCTATTTCTGGAGGAGAGTGAGTGCTAGTTCGTTAGGCTTGCTTTTCTCCTGAGTTCCTGATCCCGTTTCCTTACCCCTCATTATGCTCCTCATCCGCCAACCGGAAACTGGCCTTGATACCAGATATTAATAAAAGCAATTTTTGGCCTATGGAGAATTTCACATCCTTGTCCGCCCATCTTGTACTTAGAAACAATTCATTGAAATTGCGTGTTCTCTCATTAACATATGTGGATCTTCTTCTTCTTCTTCTTCTCCTCCTCCTCCTCTTCCTCCTCCTCCTCCTCTGAAATTCTCCTCCTTCCATTTCTTACTTCTACTATATTGTTCCCGGCGTTTGTTTTTCTCTTACTCCTCCTGCGCACACACAACTTTCTCCTCCTCCTCTTCTTCCTTTTCACTATTCAAGCGGACTTCATTTTCCTTTTTATTTAATCAACTTTATATCAAAAATGTTCGTACATAATATACCTTTTCAAACTACGAGTATATAAAGTAGCCTACATTTTCTATGTTCCTCGAACTATTGATGCGGTAAACAAAAATATCAATTTATGTGCGCAATATTGGAGTCTATACGGAAGACCGCTACAACCACTATTAATATAGTAGTACCAGCTATGAAGATAGTTAAACTGTGCACCCGTCACATGGGCTATCAGGTTTAATTGCTGTCACCCAAGAGGGCCTGGCGATGGATCCCATCCATCACGAGCTCATTGGTTTATAAAATATTCAAAGAGAGCGTCAGTGTCGAGATGGATGCAATGTAAATTTGAGGCAGTCACGAACACGTCGTTACCATCTAGCCCTGGACGCTCCACCAATCAGCTATCACGCCAATGTAAATTCACATACGTCATACTGCAGATTTAAGCCATTTTTCTATATTTGCTGTAATCTCTTATGAATATATCATATTCTGTTTCCCGTTGTGAAATTTAGATCTGGGTTTCTTTTTCTTTTTTGAAACTCCTTTATTTTCTCTTTACATTTGAGATAATGTTGCTGTCTTTGATGTCTTCATGTTTGTAAACATCATCAGCGTCATGATTTTTTCTCTTTGAGACATCTCTCCCTTACGTGGGCAGCGGTTCCATATTCACACATTATATCACCCGAAGTAAAAACAAAAAAGACATTGCAGATTTTCTAGCTCTTATTACGATAATTGAGAATAATTATGGAGATTATAGGAATACAAAGAAATGACTTGATTTGGAGTTTACTAGATCAGGTCACGAGAGTCAAACCGGCAGACACTCAGTGGTGGTGTTGTTCCTTAGATGATCTCCTCATTATTGGTTGTCTAAGGTTCGATCCGTTGTCAAATTTTAACACCACAGACGGCAAGAACCTAGGATATAAAGTTTCTCGAAGAGGTTTTTATTCATGTTGCTACAGCCTTGTTATTAATAATATTGATATGAAAGAATGCGACAAGCAATACAGATGATGTCAATGGAAATATATGAAAATAGTGTAGTGATACCAACAATGAAATCAATACAAAACAAAAAACAAACACTGAAAGCTGATAATAATGTACGTGTCGGAACCCATACCAAAAGCTAAACCCTTACGTCAGAGTGTAAAGTACACAAAGATCCGGTCATGACAGTGTTCCAGCTCTGTTGTCTCAGTGTCTAAGTAATGTACATTTAGCCTAACGGTGCTGTCGTGAGTCTAACCCTAAAAAGGAATCAGGAAAGAGACTGCCGGGAGAGGCACAGGAAGTGAAAACGCTGTTACGTCAGTTTTCATTTCGCTCTTTCGGTCATAACAACGGAAAGAGCTGTTAGTTCACTCCCAAATCCTATTCGGCAAGTCAGTATGTGATGGGAGAGCGACCGTTAACTTCCAGGATAGGCAACAGGGAAATGTTGTCTGGTTTCTTGCGTCATTGATGTGCTCTCCCCTTGAAAATTGCTGGTTGATAGAATAACGATTTCAAGGGAGACCAAAATGGTCACGTGGTGGACTGTGTCAGGAGACAAGGGTTAATTTGTTCAACAGATGGCGCTGTAAGGCAGACATCCCCCCCCCCCACCCCCCCACCGCATCCCACCCCAAACCTCTAAAACTGTCGACGGTTAACTGTTTTTGTTTTGTTTTGTTTTAGAAAGCGAATCCGATTAAGTAACTTGTGTCTGAGATATACGGCATACAAATGTCTCATGAGAAAGCGAAACTTTGTATAAGTGTTTAGCCGCAGGAACAAAAGTGGAGTTGGAGATGTACTTTTTGTACTGTCAAGACAAATCTATTATGATGCTACATCATCGAGCAAATATGGAAACAAGAAAAACAGAGATATTGTTAACATTCTGGTCGTCTTCGTTACTCGGATATAGATCTATGTGCCAAAGCCTTCTCAGACGACTGGGATATTGGAAATCCTATTGAGATCGAGAGTGAATGATTGTCTCCTTGGCAGAAGTGTTTTTCAAAAGAATTCGAAGACTTACCCAACTGAGATTCCCTAGATCCATCTAAGACTGTCTTTGTCTATCTGTGTCTACCCCCCCCCCCCCTCCCCCCAACTTCTCTCTCTCTCTCTATCTCTCTCTCTCTCTCTCTCTCTCTCTCTCTCTCTCTCTCTCTCTCTCATATTCTTACACTGTCTGTTGCACTGACATCGACGTATGGCTCAATGTTGCTGGACGTGTAGTGAACATTTGTTTGAGATTGAAGGGAGAAAAAGGGAAAATGTGTCCCCTTGATCAGATTTTACAGCTCAGTATGACACAGATCTAGCTTCAACTTTGAGGAAGAAAGACGTGCGACCACCAAGCAACATGGCAAAATAACGTGTCAACTTGCTCGTCATCTGGTTTGTTTTAGCGTGTGTTTACTTGTGAGCAGTCAAGGAAAATGCTCCAGAACCAACCAGTGTTTGGTGAGTCCATGTAAACAGACGGTGCAAATTAGCTTCTTCCTTCAAAAGGTGAACACACGTGTATGGTGTTTGATTTGTAGAAACATGGCCGTGATGTTTGTGACCCAGCGAACCTGCCTTGACTTACTTACCGACGTCATCCTTGTGTCTCTGTCTATCTACAACATGCGGGATAAATTCTGATATTTACACAGATCCTACGTCCATATTGATCCTTGTGGGTACTTTTTCTCATTTATAGTACGACGTTGTCTTTTGTTTACACTTCAATATCATCTTAAGCCATTTGTTGATTTCTCGATAAGATCAGAAGGATATGATACGAGAATCTAACTCGTCTGATTCTGTCTTGACATAATCTGTTCCATCTTCAACAATTTGCGCATCAGGACCAAAGGAATTGGTTAAACTTAACTTTCTGTCAACATGTTACATAAAGACTTGAGACTTAATGTAACTTGGTTGAAATAGTATGGTACTCCTAAAGCTTTGTCTGATTCGAAGAACCGACCAAGAGTTCCATAAGAGTGTCTCTTAACCAGACAATATCGACAAGGAGAATGTTGTTGTATTGTTTTATTTCGCATTATTTCCTGACATCATTGAATGAGCTTCTCCCGTGTGTCACATTTGACAGAAACAAGGATTACCCTACAAGGCATGCATATTCATGAGACACCCAGAGAACGAGCTCAAGTTGGAATTCATTGACCGATCAATTCACTAAAAAGAATCCTGTGCAAATCTAAAACTGCACTGTCTCGTTTTTCGTGTGAACAGAAACAGTTTACTTGTCATTCTTCTAATTCAGTTTTCAATCTCGCCTAGTTACGTTCAATCTCGTATTTTCAGAATGCATTGATGGAACCTGCTTTCATCGAAAATGATGACATTTCTGGGTATACTCATTTATTTACTGACTTCTCACTGAGTGAACCAATCAGAATCCACTCACACACCTGTAGATGTATAGTAGTAAATGTGCTACTATGGTTGTAAAGGTTAGTTTGTGCGTCACTCCTCTTGAGTATCCGTACATTCTGTTTTATTCGTCAAAAGTGAATAAGATTAATATCTCTCTCCAAAATGTCGAGATGATGCACTTGTGCAAATAGGTCTGAACTGCAATCCATCACTGCATATTATTATCAAATCAATGTGACAAAATTCTCTCTAAAGCAGATCTAGAGCCACGGGTGTCACATCAATGTTGTGAGATGAAATCACAAACTAGACAAACCGACCCGTCTTAGTGGGAAATTGAAGATGCATTCACATTAATTTTTGTAATGAGTTGAAATGTGCAGTTTTGAGCATTCAATCAAGCAGGACTAGAGATCATACTGTCTGAAAGCAAGATCGCCAAGCGTTCATTTAAGATCCAAGATGACATTTTTTCACTGGTTACCACGAAAAGAAATGAATTTAAAACATAACGACAATGGTCATTAATGTGAAAGGATCACTCAAAGGCTATTTTTAACATTTCTTGACTGGAGTGTTAGGTTTGATTTTGCCCGGCCGTTTTAAATTTCAATTCTGCTACCATAAACGCTAGTCATTCTGTTGGCTAATTAAAACATTAAAACAGTGGTCATGTCTTTGAAGGCGTTAACCCGCTCTATAGAAACGTTTGGCATGTAACAGCCCACCTTATAGAAACGTTTGGCATGCAACAGCCCGCCTTATAGAAACGTTTGGCATGTAACAGCCCGCCTTATAGAAACGTTTGGCATGTAACAGCCCGCCTTATAGAAACGTTCGGCATGTAACAACCCGCCTTATAGAAACGTTTGGCATGTAACATTCCGCCTTATAGAAACGTTTGGCATGCAACAGCCCGCCTTATAGAAACGTTTGGCATGTAACAGCCCGCCTTATAGAAACGTTTGGCATGTAACAACCCGCTTTATAGAAACGTTTGGCATGTAACAACCCGCCTTATAGAAACGGTCGGCATGTAACAACCCGCCTTATAGAAACGTTCGGTATGTAACAGCCCGCCTTATAGAAACGTTTGGCATGTAACAACCCGCCTTATAGAAACGTTTGGCATGCAACAGCCCGCCTTATAGAAATGTTCGGCATGTAACAGCCCGCCTTATAGAAACGTTTGGCATGTAACAGCCCGCCTTATAGAAACGTTCGGCATGTAACAGCCCGCCCTATAGAAACGTACGGCATGTAACAACCCGCCTTATAGAAACGTTTGGCATGTAACAGCGGCGAGAGCAATGTGGACTCGAAGTAAGCTCATGACATCAGCTTCGTTTGATCAGAACAATCACGATCAACATGGTGGATGGAAGTTACTTGACAGATTGGTTGCTCAGCGAAAATATCATAGTTGGGTTTAGTGTGATTATGTTGAAAGCTGGCTTTTGTGTGTGCATTTCTATTATATATGCTTAGAATATATAAAGGAATGGGATCCAACTGGACAGAGATGACGGGATTGGCCCAGGACAGGACAGAGTGGAGAGCTTTTGTTGGTGGCCTATATTCCGAAGTGGGATGAGAAAGGCTGACGATGATGCTTAGAATATGCCACTCGAAACAAGACATCAGGGCTAATATGTTTAGATTTGTAGAAACAGTTCTATTTGGTATCTTTAACAGCTCAGTATATTGGAAGATATGGGTGAGTATACTGTTGGGGGTGAGGGGGGGGGATTCTCGGCTGTGTTGAAGGTGTCTGAACAATGTGTTGTATAGGCCTAGTATAGCTTTGTCTTGATGACTTGTCCCCTGCCAATAGTCATTAAGACTGTACCTGCTTTATCGACATTGCACATGGCAATTGTTTCGTTTTGTTTGTTTGTTGTCGAGTAGTTTTTTGTTAAAGTAGTTGCACCCCGCTTACAATCGACTAGTTGTTTCAGATTTTGTTGTGCTCTGTGTTTCATTGGCCAACAGCTTGGAAAGAGTTTCATCTAGATCAAAGGGAGAATTCAGCATTTGTGTGCTTTTGATTGTTACTTATTTGCCATTTGTCTGTCTCGCATTGTTACTCCCTGGCGAGTATGTGAGTATGTGTTTTGCGTTTGGTGTCGATAGAGACGCTCTGTAGTCTGTTTTCCAAGATTTTATTTTTTATCTTCCGTGTGCTTTGCATGGAAAACATTGCGTACTCTGTCTGCGTTCTATTGTGAAAGATGGTATCATTGACACACTTGCGATTTTTTGTGTTTGTGTCATGAGTAAAGGAGGAAAATAATGATTGTTAGGTCATTTATCTCGGTGTATTGTGTTCACTTCGTCTAAAGATGGAACTGTTTAAAGTGTTTCTTTTTCGGTAGTCTATTTTGGAAGAATCCTCGTTTGGTAAAACTCGTGTCTAGTGTGGCACTGGCTATGTAAAGTGCATACAACTTGCTGTAGAGCGATGAAAAGCGTTGTATTAATGGCGTGAATTATGATCATTACATGATATTGTTAGCTCTGCAGTTATCGACACAATCATGAATTATACACTACCGCAAAGACTTCTTAAGAATGATTCTAGGCAGATGATTAATAGACTCGAGCTCAACCCTGCTTATGGTGGATCGAATATTGTTGGCAAAACTGTCTTTACCAGATTGCATCGGAGGGATACAGTTTTCAGTGGGACTTTGCTCTGTTTAGAATACCCTAGTGACACAGAGAGAATGATGCCCTGTAATTGCTGTCTCTCTTGAAGCTTCGTTAAAGCTACAAATAGATCGATTTCTTAGAACGCCCAGGACATTTTCAACCAGCGATATAGGGGATGCGAAACTAATGGTAATCCGGTGACGTCAGATTATTATTTCTTCTGGGGTTTTTTTTGGTTTCCATCCATACGTTTGAAAGGCTCTTGTTCCTTATTTCATTCACCTTTGTTCCTTGTGTTGTTATTTTCGTGCTTTTTCTTTCTGTTCGTCTTGTTCTTGGTGTTGTTGCTGTCAGTGTTTTCTTTTTTCTTTTTAGTGCTGTAGCTGTCTGCCAATCATCTCTCTCTCTCTCTCTCTCTCTCTCTCTCTCTCTCTCTCTCTCTCTCTCTCTCTCTCTCTCTCTCTCTCT